>SNQJ01S0145462.1:45717-67578 GCA_010110895.2 Picea sitchensis | reverse complement strand
TGGCGATCACCTTGAAGTCTCTTCGAGTCCTCTGATAGAAACCATCATTCGTTTCTAGCAGTTACACAGTGAACCTATTGAGCCTTGTACCTTTGTCACTTTTCACCTTTCCTTTCACATGTGGCCTCAGGCGGTGACCACAGCCTACACCAAAAGGTGTTTTCGCATTTCGACATTTTGCATGTCGCGAATTCCTATTGCGAGGCATCTCGAATATCCAAGTTGTGATATCTAAAATGGAGCTTGGTTTCACTAGCTCCTTCCTCCATCTTCCACAGATGTGGTCATTGGCTGTGACCACAGCCTTATTCGAAACTGCATTTCGCAATTACGCGTTTCGCAAATTTGTTGCCAGTCACTCTGACTCTTCCAACTCCCTATCATGAAATGGAGCCTTGCAACTTGCAATATCCTTCCTTCACATGCCCACAGTTGTGACCAAGCATTTATCCATAAAGTGCTTTGGCGATTTCGCATTTTGGCATTTCTGTGGTGAAGTGTTTTGACACTTCCAACTCCCGGTATCCAAAACTTGCACCAAAAGGTGTTTTTCGCATTTCAGCATTCCTGTGGTGAAGTGTTTCGACACTTCCAACTCCCGATATCCGAAACCTGCACCAAAAAGTGTTTTTCTCATTTCGTCATTCTGACATTTCGATATTCCTGTGGTGAAGTGTTTCGACACTTCCAACTCCCAGTATTCGAAACTTGCACCAAAAGGTGTTTTTCGCATTTCGACATTCCGACATTTCTGTGATGAAGTGTTTCGACACTTCCAACTCTTGGTATCCGAAACTCTGAAATGGAGTCATTGTTGATGTGCATGTTTTAGGATTTCGGGGTTCGCTACTTCAAAAATTAAGGTTCCTTTGATCTTTGATTTTCAGGTCTACGAAACTTCGAAATGGAGTCTTTGTTGATGTGCCTGTTTTGGCATTTCGACATTTCAAATTTTGCAACTTCGAGACTCCTGTGATGAAGAGTCTCGATTCTTAACTCCTCCAACTCCCGTTATCCGAAACTCCAAAATGGAGTTTAAACTTCTGATCTTTCCATGCCATCATCGTTGTTGATCTTCCTTGCCTGCCTGTTTGCCATCAAATGAACAAGCACACTCTTGCCCTCTACGTGCACCTCTGCACTATCTCTTCTGGTCTTCACAATCTTTCTCTGCTGCGTCTCCCCAAAATACTTCTGGTGCCGGCCTGACACATTGTACCTGTACTCAAGCCATCATCGCTGCTGTACTTTCCATCAATGACAAGCATACGTTGCCTGTAAAACATGCCAAGAAAATGTATTGTCTCTATAATCACAATCAACTATCAATGCTGAGATAATGCTTCAATTTTTTTTTTTAGTTGGAATGAATGGCTTTGGTTCAGATTGGTTTTTGAGCTTGGGCTATTTGTTTGTGGTGCCATTGCTTGACTAAGGATTCAAGTCCACTACCATTATGTTATTCCATCAATAAAACATGCTTTATTATTAAATTTTCATGCCCAAATATCTAGGTCCCAATACATCTACCCACTTATAATATATGCAAGCAAGAAATGATGCAAGTATTTCCAAGTCTCATCACTACACCATATTGATGAAGCTTATACTATAATTATATATGGTTAGGTAATGATGGTTGTAGTTGCAATTGGACTAAGAAAATCATGGAATGGTTGTAGGTAATAGACACATGTTGTGGAGGCTCTAATGTGTTACACAAGTACATATTGGGGGATATTGATTTGGGGAGTAGAACTCCCAACAACATGACACCAACGACTCAAATATGAGGAAAATTGAGCTTGGGGTAGCATGTACTAAAACTTTAGGCTTAAAGAGATTCAAATCGATGAAATCGAGTGATAAAGCAAAGATGACTTAGGTGTGGAATTCCCAACAACTCAAAACGTTGGAGTTAATTTGTAGCTATCAATCAATGTTTCCAATTAAATGAAAAATGAGCTATAGAAGGCACCACATAGTGCACAAGAAAGTAACACTAAGGTTGCACTTTATTAGAGTTTTGAATGGCTAAGTTACTAAGATAGAAATTGTTGTAGAATGTGGGTGACATAATAATTACTCACACCAATGAATGGAACAATTAATGACAATATGGTATCTTATCATTTACTTAAATAAAGACTAGCAAGTCCATAAGTTTGAGATTGTTGTAATTGAATTTTAGTGTTGTGGCGAATAAAAAATGAATTCGTGATGTGGAATTTGCATTTAGTAACCAGAATGAAACACTCAAACACAAGATATTAAACACACCATAGATACAACATAGATTACCCTAGAAACTCAAATGGGAAAACTAACAAATATATCTCTAGTTTATGCTCAAGAACTCATACAAATTGGAGCTATACACTCTCCATTGGATATTTTGTGTATTCTTATTGGATTTTTCTTGTAGATGGTTTTATCTTGGAGATAATCTTTGTTCACTATGGACAAGATCAACATTCCTTCATCCTCTAATATTCAAACAAACTTCAATCCAAGTCCTTATGCTTCCACTATGACACCCATCTTCCCAAGCTTCCATTTCTTTTCCATCTCTATTGGGTTGTGGTTTGCATCAAGCAAGTATTCTCTATTATAGTGTATCCTTGAAATTCCAACCATTAGACATTTCATTCCATTTACTTGTGTCCTTTGGCCTTTAAGGTGACTATTGACTTCAATTTTTGCAAGCAATTTTTCTTTTTACAAAGTTATTCCATCTACTCGTGGCCTTTGGCCTTTAAGGTGACTATTGACTTCAATTTTTGCTAGTGATTTTCATTTTTACATAGGAGTTATTCAGATCCATTTTGGATAATTTTCAATGAGGTCACTCAATATAAATGTTTCTTATGGGTTGAAAGGGTGGTTTTTTCCATCAATATATCCTTTCCAAATTTTACAAAATTAGGCTTGACACAACCCACCTTTGCCTATTACTTGAATATTGGAGTGGCTTGTTGCACTATGAGCTAAGAATTTCATCTACCATATTTGACGTCCATGCTCCATTCATAGTCTTCACACTAGAACAATGGAAATTGTTGACATCGATATGGTTGAAAAGTTAGGGAGTGCTTGTTGGAATTATTGTCACTGATGTCAAAGGATTAATGTTATCATTAATATCATATTACAGATTTACAAATACACCTAACCTTTCCAAGATTGATTTATATGTAGGTTTACAAATATATTAAAAACTCAGGTGCATGTGAAAAAGTACAAAGTGAAATGTTGGTTTCAAACCCATGGGTTTGGAAGTCCATGGTATTTTCCCATATATTTGCCTGTGGTATTTGGAAAAGTGAAATAAAAAAAGAAGAATTAATTATTTAATTAATGGGTTCCATGAATTTTTGAATTAACATGTCCCTTCATGAAGGGTTATGATAAAGTATAAAAAGAGAAAGTATTGAGATAAAGTTTGTGGGTGAAAAATGTTAAAATTCTTCTTAAGAAATTAAGTGTGTGTAGTATTCTTTAACTTTAGTCTATTAAAACAATAACTGCATTTGTTAGTGTCCTATAAATAGGTTTTTAGAGTTTGAATTCAATATGTATGGTAGGGTAAATTCATTCTTTGGTCTCATAAAGACCATGGCATTTTTTTCTTAGGTGAAAGTCAAATTATGAGTTAATAGGTTTTGTGGTTAATAAAATGCTTGGATAGGGTCTTAAAATAAATTTTGAGTCATGAATCATGTTGTATTTGGTGTCAAATGGATATGGGTTATCATGTCATCAGAGGGTCATTATGAGAGGTCATGTGGTCAATCATAATCAGTTAAATTCAGTCTTGTCATGTTCAATAAATCTCATGAAATCAGATCTATTGGTGGCATGTGGCATCCTCAAATAGTTGGAGCGATGCACAAGTTGTTGTGAAATCTCCTAACGCTGCTCAATTGGGTATTGAGGTACTACAAAGCATGATTGGTTAAAGTGGCAGTTTAACTAGATATTAGCATTAAAATTACTTTATTTCTCATGTATCAAACCTCCTAAAAAACCATTTTTCCTCTCTGCAGATCACAAATCCTCCCTTTAAGCTTGTTGCACATAGTCTGTAGGGAAAACTGCGCAAATGACTGTTTTAGTGATCAACTTCGAGATCACTTTCTGAACAATTGGAGAGGAGTTTTGAAAAACCTAGAGAGTTTGTTTTCAAGAAATGGCCCCAAAAAAAAAACCTTTCTCATATTTGCAATAGGTGTCATAGTTTGGGAGATTTGAATGAATATTTACAACCAATTTTTCCAGATTTAAGCATTTAATGATTTATTGTTTTAGTCATCATCTTTGGGAGCATACTACGAGAATATGGAGAGGAATTTTTGAAAACCCAAAGAATTGTTTTTCAAGAACAAGCCCAATAACAAAAACCTCTTTCAGTTTTTGCACAACTATCATGGTTTGGAAGATATGAAATAATATTTGAGGCCTATTTTCCATAATTTTTTCAAGCCATATTTCCTGTAGGTTATTGTTGCACAACAACCTTGGTGCAAAACTGTGACAGAACATCCATAATGTGTCATGATCAACATGGACAGGTGATAAGAGGCGCCAAGTCATCTTCAACGAGCACCAAGTTCAAATATCACCATATCCGGGATTCAAACACCTTTGTTTTCAAGTGGTTATGATGTAATTAATGAGTCAATGTTGACTCCTTCCTTGTAGAAGTTTGTTGAAGATTTTGTTGCTAAAATATATGTAACTATAGATAATCTTAGGATAGCAGCTGAATTCGATTTTTTCAAGTTAGAAAGACATTTCTGTATATATTTTATGGAGCTACATCAGATCAAGGGGGGATGGATAGTGTATGCGAGTTTTCATTGACTGAATATTGAGAACATTTATGGAGATTAATGAAATTTTGTTTGGACCAGATGTCCCTGTAAGCTGATATCAGAGATTCATGTGATTATTTCCTTTTATGATTGTGCTTCTCCTGTTTATATGTTATGATTAATTTAGTTAATTTTGTATGTGTATTTCTTCTTTAAATATTCAGTGAGGTGTATGTGGCAGAATTCACTTAAAATTGGTGCTATGTTATACATATTTCATATTCTTTCTTCTACAATCACCTTGGGATTCATCCTTGATAGATGCCCCAAGGGGTTGTTTGTTTTCTCTGTAAACTTCATCTACAACGACATTTGAATGTGTAAAGGGAAGTTTTCTACCTTGCCTCTGAGGTTTTCATCTTGCAATTAACCAAGTGTCCAACAAACTATCATTGATCTCTCTTTCAGTGACTCCATTTCCCAATGGATTTTCTACCCACCTTGCCACAGACTCTATAAATTCAATCTTGATTTAGAGATCTAGCCTTCAAATAAAATTTCAAATCAATCCTTTCAGTGATTGATTTGAAAGATATGGCCCTCTCTAGTTGGAAGGGCTAGCTTCCAGCCCCAAGTTGGTTTGTGGTTACCTCTATGACTTGCCTCCACAACCAGGGAAATTTACAGAGTGATAACATTTTGGTGTCATTTCCGAGGATGGAAGGTGAAATATTCCCTGGGAGAACGACGAAGACTAGAGCTGATTGTTGATGGTGAACAATGGTCAGACACAAGAAGAATGTGTACTTTTCACCTAGTGACTCCAACCTCTAATAATCCATAACTTTAAAGTTTCATTGGTGACTTCACTGTCTCGGGATGAGTTTCATGTTTGCAAGGTATGCTCCTATGCATCGCTCACATATTCCAGGTTTTCCAAATAAAATGCCTAGTGTAGATTGGCAAACCTACCTCCCAAGGTTCAAACATAAAAAAAGAGGTGATTATGTGGCTATTCATTTTGTTAGATTTCACATGCATGTGCATAAGATGAGGGTTCAATTTCATGAAGACTGTCTGATGAAGATGTTCATGGTATCCTTGGAGGGAAATGCATAATTATGGTATGAAAGGTTTCCAACTGCTTGTTTGTATGATTTTCATACATTATTTTATGAGAGATATAAAGAACATCATCCTTCCTTGTTGTTGGTCAAATATTGTTGCACACATTTTGAAAAATTTATTGAGCATTTGGAAAAAAATTATGGAGATGAGGAGTTCATGGACAAAGAAATCCTAGAAGCCATTTATGAAAATCCTTTTCAAAATCAGGAACAAAAATTAGAGCATAATCATTATGAAGATGAAGTTGATCAGGATATTGATGAAGAAATCCATGTTTCAACTCTTGATTTTGATGTAAATATGCAACAACCTTGCCAATATTCGTGTGAGGATGACTGGTCAAATTGTCCTACAGATTATTCATTTTTTGAAATTTTGTTTCAAGAGAAAGTTTACCAAAATGAAGTTTTTTAAGTTGTATGTACATAAAACTTAATCAGTAAACTAACACATGACATAGACCTTCAGGAAACTACTTTGCTTGAAATTTTTAAAAGCCAAAATGAATTTTTTGTTAAGGAACATGAAATAACATTTTTCAGATTGTTCCCAAACACATAAGATAGTTGTTTTGTTTGAATATTTTCAAGAGTATACAATTCCTTTTCCTATCGAGGATGATGAGAACTATGAACAGATGGCTCCCTTTCATTTTGAAAGTGAGCTGGAGATGGATAAAACATAACAAGGACCAACAACTATAAACGAAGAATATGCTTGTTTATTTGAGAATCATCAAGGAAAGGTATCTATTCATGCCTTTGGAGATTCTTTTTCAAACTTATTGGAATCATTTGTGAAGGTAGATCATGTTTTGTCCATTAGTACAAGATTTGGATTCAGATTGGAGTTTGAGTTACATTTTCCATTACAATGCCTAGTTTTTATTTTACTGGAGCATAATCAAAAGGCCATGGTATCTAATCAACTATTGGACTGGTTACTTTGGCATTTTTGTATCATTTTATATGATGGTATGTCTTCAACAACTTAGAGTAGGATTTTGTGTTCCTTGAATAACCTCATAGGACTAAGCATCTTTCAGTTTGTAGTTGCAGTTTGAGTTTGCAGTGTGAATGTTGTCATTTTCATATTTCAATGTGCATCGGTATGTAGTTTGGGTTTTCAGTGGATTTGGTCGCAGAATAAGTTGGTTGCAGTTCAGGTCACAGTGAAGGATGCAAGTTGAAGATGTGATTTGGGATCAGCCCAATGGATTAGGCTACTAGTATGCTTGTTCTTTGGCACCTCATAGGGAGGATGCCATCCCCATTGGAGCCAATGTTAGTGTCCTATAAATAGGTTGTTAGAGTATGATTTCAATATGTATGGTAGGGTAAAGTCATGCTTTGGTCTCATAAATACCATGGAATTTTTATCTTAGGTGAAATTCATATTATGAGTTAATGGGTTTTGTGGTTAATAAAATGCTTGGATAGGGTCTTAAAATAAAGTTTGAGTCATGAGTCATGTTTTATTTGGTGTCAAAGGGATATGGGTTGTCATGTCATCAAAGGGTCATTATGAGAGGTCATGTGGTCAATCATAATCAGTTAGATTCAGTCTTTTCATGTTCATCAAATCTCATGAAATCATATCTATTAATGGCACGTGGCATCCTCAAACAATTGGAGCGCTGCACAAGTTGTTGCACAATCTGCTAATGCTGCACAGTTGGGTATTAAAGCACTAAAAGGAATGATTGGTTAAAGTGGAAGTTTAACTGGATATTAGCATTCAAATTACTTTATTTCTCATGCAAAAAACCTCCTAAAACACCATTTTTCCTCTCTGCAAATCGCAAATCCTCCCTTTAAGCTTGTTGCACACGGGCTACAGGGCACGTTGCGCAAATGATTGTTTTAGTGGTCAACTTCAAGATCACTTTCTGAACAACTGGAGAGGAGTTTTGAAAAACCCAGAGAAATTTTTTTCAAGCACGGACCTAGTAAAAAAATCCTCTCTCAGATTTGCTACAAGTGTCATTGTTGGGATATTTGAATGAATATTTACAACTGATTTTTCCATATTTAAGAATTAAATGATTTCTTGTTTTAGTCATCATCTTTGGGATTATATTCCAAGAAGATGGAGAGGAATTTTTGAAAACCCAAAGAGGTTTTTCTCAATAACAGAACCAATAAAAAAAACCTCTCTCAGTTGTTGTAAAAATATCATGGTTTGGAAGATATGTAATGATCTTTGAGGCCTAGTTTCCAGAATTTCACCAAGCTAGATTTCTTGTAGGTTACTGTTGCACAACAACCTTGCTGCGCAACTGTGACGGAGCATCCAAAATGTGTCCATATCAACACAGATAGGTCAACATAGGTGCCAAGTCTTATTAAAAGAGCACCAAGGTCAAAGATCACCATATCATGGATTCAAACACCTTTTTTTTCAAGTGGTTATGATGTAATTAACGAGTCAATGTTGACTCCTTCCTTGTAGCAGTTTGTTGCTAAAATATATGTAACTATATATAATCTTAGGATAACAGTTGAATTCAAATTTGTCAAGTTAGAAAGATATTTTTTAATATATTTGATGGATCTACATCAGCTCAAGGGGGGTTGGTGAGTGTATGAGGGTTTTCATTCATTGAATATTGAGAACATTTATGGAGATTAATGAAATTTTGTTTGGACCATATGTCCCTGTAAGATGATATCATAGATTCATGTGATTATTTCCTTTTATTCTTATGTTTCTCCTGTTTATATGTTCTGATTAATTTAGTTAATTTTTTATGTGTATTTCTTCTTTAAATATTCAGTGAAGTGTATTTGGAAGAATTCACTTAAAATTGGTGCTTTGTTATAGATATTTCATATTCTTTCTTCTACAATCACCCTAGGATTAATCCTTGATAGATTCCCCAAGGGGTTGTTTGTTTTCTCTGTAAACGTCCTCTACAACGACATTTGAATGTGTAAAGGGAAGTTTTCTACCTTACCTTTGAGGTTGTCATCTTGTAATTAACCAAGTGTCCAACAAATTATCATTGATATCCCTTTTAGTGACTCCATTGCCCAATGAATTTTCTACCCACCTTGCCACCAACTCTATAAATTCAATCTTGCTTTAGAGATCTATCCTTTGGACGAAATTACAAATAAATCCTTTCCGTGATTGATTTGAAAGATAGAGCCCTCTCTAGTTGGAAGGGCTAGATTCCAACCCCAATTTGGTTTGTGGTTACCTCTGTGAATTTCCTCCACATATAGGGAAATTTACAGAGTGATAACAACATGCATAAGGATCACTAAAATAAAGACATCCACAATATACACAATATTTATCCTGGGAAACCCTCGTGGTGGAGACAACCCAACAAAGCTTCTTCAGTATAGATTATTCAACAAGTACATTGTCTATATCAAGAGAGATCTCACCAAAACAAAATATCCACTAGAAAACCCTTACCAGAACAGGGTAGCGCAACACTAGACCAAGATAGTACTTCACCAAATAACCAAAACCCTTCACTGGAACACCTTTCCTTTATTGTTGTGTCACTCCTCATCTATAGTTGATTCACTCTCTTAGACTTGCACACTTTTCTATGTGAGAGAGAGCTTGTTGTGTGTGTCTTCCAAATGAGGTGCTAGGCCTCTTATAAATACAATTTGGACTACCCAGAATTAGTTCAGGGATGACCTGTCCACTTTACCCTTCTAATTTACAATTGACTTGTCAAGGAACAATAGGGCCGACTTAACAAATATAATGTAATATTATTATTTAGGGTTTTGTCTTGGTCAAATACAATATGAATATAATAATAATATCTTCCGAAGCTACTCAAAATTCAACACTCCCTCTTAGCAAGGAGGATATTCTTCTGGCATGAACATCACGATTGCTTCTGCTCTTCTGTACACTTGAACATTGACTTGTTGAATTTCCACGAATATATATTGAAGAAGTTTTGTAGCCACATCAACATCTAGGGTCTCATCATCCATTCGAGATTTGTATCATCATGGGGTTTTCACTCGCTAGTTCGCACAAAATATGGCATCTAGTTTCACAATAAACTAGTTACCTCTGGTTGGAACACTAGGCAATTGGTTCACATGACCAAGCATCTAATCACGAGGATTAGGTGTTGTAGTGCACACACACTAACCATCTATCCTAAGTCTAGGAAACACCTCCAACGACACAGGTTTTCCCACCATCTTAAAATCCAGGTAACTAACCAACCCTGAAGGCATGGAATCTACTAACCTTGTGTGAGGTCATGTTGACTAGTGCCACAATCAATAAATTTGTGTACCATAATTTTTCACTGGAGTAGAAATCTGTGTATCAGGATTTATCACTAGAGTAGAAGTAACTTGGCGTACCGGGATTTATCAATGGAGTATCCATCTGTGTACCAGGATTTATCACTAGGGTAGCAGTAAATCAACATACCCATATTTATCACTGGAGTAGCCATCTGCGTACCAGGATTTATCACTAGGGTAGAAGTAACTCAGTGTACCAGGATCTATCATCGGAGTAGCCATCTGCATATCAGGATTTATCATTGGGGTAGCACGAACTCAATGTAGACGTACCAAATTTTTTCACTAGAGTAACAGTAACTCAACGTACCAAATTTTTTCACTGGAGTATCCCTCTACATACTAGACTTTTTCACTGGAGTAGCCATCTATGTACTAGGATTTATCATTAGGGTGGCAGTAACTCGACGTACCAAAAGTTTTCACTGGAGAAGTCATAACGTGCCAATGAATGACCACCCGTAGCTTCTGCCACATGTTCAAGCTACTGCCTTGGATCTCAACTATAACTCATCACTCCCTCATATGGATTTCCATACGGACCACACCAATGTTGTCTTTGAAGTACACAAAAGACCACACCAATATTGTCTTTGAAGTACACAAAATTCACTTTCGACAGAGGCTTGGTCAACACATCAACTATCTTCTCACCTGTAGTGACATACTGGATCTTCAATACTCACCTTTGTACCATATACTTGATGGAATGGTACTTGATATCGATGTTCTTGGACTTGTCATGGAACATTGGGTTCTCTTTCAACTTCACACAACTCTGTTTGTCACACCAGATATAAGTCTCCTCTAATTTGAGATCAAACAATCTTGTAAGAAACTTCCAAAGCAACATTGCTTCACTGTTAGTTGAACAAGCTGTTATATACTCTGCTCCAGGTGTACTGAGCACCACACTAGTTTTCTTCCTGTTGAACCATGAGATCATAATTGATCCCATACTGAAGCAACATCCAGATGTACTCTTTCGGTTTGCAATACTACTAGCCCAATATGAATCAGTAAAGCCTTGTAGGATTATCTCATGATCTGAAGCATATCTGAGTCCATAATCAATTGTATCCTTCAGGTACCTCATCACATGTTTTTCTGCAACCAAGTGAACACTTCTCAACTCAACCATATACTGACTCATTGTGTTCACCGCAAAACATATATCTGGCCTCATGTTCATTAAGTACATCAATGAACCGATAATTTGTCTATACATGGTGGCATCCACTATCTCTGAAGATGTATCACTCAACAACTTCATATTTGTCACCATCGATGTAGGCATGGCCTTATAATCCATCATTATGAATCTCTTCAGAATCTCAACAACATATTTTCCTTGATTAAGGAAAATCTCACTCAATCTCTGCCATACCATGCTCTGGGTGCTTTCTTTAATCCATATAAGGATTTCTTCAATCTGCACACATGTGTCTGACTGCCATGTGTCTTGAAACCTTGTGGTTGCTCCACATACACTTCCTCTTCTATTACACCATTTATAAAATTTGTCTTCACGTCCATCCAGTGTACCTTCCACTTCTTTACTACAACTATTGCAAGTATGGCTCTAATCGAAGTGTATCTAGATACATGAGAAAATGTCTCCTCATAATCTATTCCTTATTTTTGGGAGAAACCATGTGCCACAAATATTTCCTTGTACTTCTCAATACTTCCATCTTCTAAATGCTTTGTCATGTAAATCCACTTGGAACTTAAAACTTTCCTCTCTTTCGGTCTTGGAACCACATCCCAAACATCATTCTTGACAATGGAATGGTACTCTTCAATCATGACATCCTTCCATTATTTCTTCTTTGCAACCTCCTCATAACTAGTAGGATCAACATCAATGATGTCAGTTAGTAATTCCTCATAGCTAGAGTAAGGTCACGACCTCTTGATTTCTCTGATGGATCCATTTGGAGCACCATACTTCTATGCATCCTGAATAATTTCCTGAGCCCAAGTTGGTCTTCTCCTCTTGGTATTCATCTCTCGGGATGACTCTACATGTCTCTGTGGTTCTTCCATATCATGGTATTCTAGTACAACATCATCACCTGCATTTGTATTTGTAACTCTGGGAGCTTCATGCTCCTCATCATGAACCTCATTTGAATGATGTTGTCTTTATTTGATGAAAGTTGCATCCTCATCGAAAGTGACATCTCTGCTAGTCTCAATATGTCGGTGACCATGGATGTAAACTTGGTATGCCTTCAATGTCTCACTGTATCCAACAAATATACCCTTCTTCCTTGAAGGGTCCAACTTCGATCTATTATCCTTGGGGACATGCACATATACTGGACAACCAAATATCCTCAGGTGCCTGACCTATGGCTTTTCACCTGCAAACATATCTTTTGGAGTCTTGTTCCCAAGTACTCTGTGGGGACTTCTGTTCTGCACACATACAACGGTCATGGATGCCTTTTCCTACAGATGCATTGGTAAATATTGATCATGAATCATGGCCTTCACTACTTCCATGATTGTGCAATTATTTTTTTCTACCACACCATTTTGTTGAGGATTTTAGGGAGTAGAGATCTCCCTCTTAATCCCAACTTCCTTACAGAATGTCTTGAATCCATTTGAAGTGAATTCACCTCCATTACATGATCTCAAAATATTTATCTTCTTTTCAAACAAGTTTTCAACAAGTGCCTTGAACTCTTTGAGCTTGTTGAACACTTCATTTTTAGCCTTCAAAAAACAAATCCAAGTTTTATGTGAGAAATCATCAATAAATGAA
Source organism: Picea sitchensis (assembly GCA_010110895.2). Taxonomy (NCBI): domain Eukaryota; kingdom Viridiplantae; phylum Streptophyta; class Pinopsida; order Pinales; family Pinaceae; genus Picea; species Picea sitchensis. Next base: position 54,565 of record SNQJ01S0145462.1, on the reverse strand, counting down.
ACATAGTATACATACCTGCTAAGTGAAGCAACTGACATCAGTCCACACATGTTTGAATGTATAATTTCCAAGACTCCCTTGGAGTTTCTATCACTGCTTGGAAATGGTTTCTTCACGTTCTTTCCTTGTGCACATCCCTTTCATATTACTTCATGGTCCACTTGGATTTATGGAAAACCTGTCACCATCTTGCTTACGATCGATAGGGATTTATAATGTATATGAGAAAATATTATATGCCATAGTTCACTTGGAGTAATTTTATTGTGTACTAATGCTAAAACAAAATGTCCCTTTAACTAGTATAATCCTCCTTCTTGTACTCCAATCACTATGACATCATCAATAGTTTTCCTCCAGGCCACATGAGGACTTCACCATCAATGAAAGAAACCATAAATCCTTTCTCATCTAAAGTTGAGATAGAAAGGAGATTCTTCTTCAAATCAGGTACATACAACACATCCTTCATCTTCATAGGTTTTCTGGAGTCTAACTAGTAGGATGCTTCTCCTACTTTTTTAATGGGATATTGATAGTCATCGCCTAGCTTCACCTTGTGAGGTGAATCTTTCTGAGCTAGATCTGAGAGAGATTCCTTATAACCAGTCATGTGCTTAGAAGCACCACTATAAATAAGCCATGTGTCACTTCCATGAGTGATTTTACTTGTAAGAGTTGATATCAAAACATATTCTTCATTTGAGTCTTCTTATTTGGTTTTCTCATGATCACGTTCATCACCTTCTATGACATGAGCATGATGTCTTTTATACTTTCATTTTCTGACCTAACCTTTGGAGTTGGGATAGTTTATGGCAATGTGTCCCATCTTCTGACAAATGAAGCATCTATAACTTGAGAAATCCTTCTTGAACTTGTGAGTCTTTTGTAATCCATGAGGTTTCTTATGTGAGTGAACTTCCTTCTTTCTCTTTCATTTTTTGGTATGAGCTACTAGGGCTTGATTTTATTTATCACCTATTTTCTCTTCTCTTGTTTCCAATATAGCTTCTTCCTGAGTACAATTCTCCCATTGTCTGTTGACCCTTGTTAGCCTTATTCTTTAACATATACCTTGAATGAATGATTCCCATGATCTGGGGAGACCATTCAATGTAGTCATAAACAACTCAGCTTCTTTGATTGTGTCTCCAATGGATTCTAGTTGTTATTTGATCTGAGACACTCTTGTGAAGTATGATTGGATAATTTCTTAACTTTGCATCTTCACATTCTTGAGTTGTGTTTTCAAGGTCATCTTACGGTTGCTATTCTTGCCTTCATACAATATGGATAAGGCATCAAACATTTTCTTGGGATTTGTTAATGATGAGACATGGGGTCTCAAATGATCCTTGATAGAATTAGAAATGATTCTCTTTGCCTTCACTAGTTTCTTTTTGTACTTTGCTTTGGCCTCATCTCCATCAGGTTTTGGAACTTCTTCTTTTACAAAATATTCTAGATCATTCTCTTCTAGAATGAGAATCACTATGTACTTCCATGCTGGGAAGTTATCAACACCTTCAAGATTCTCATCAAGTTTAGTACTGGGTGCCATCCTATGCTTGAACAATACAATAAAAGAAATTTTTTTTTCAAAGAAAGATTTTTTACTTACCAGAGAGTTATATGCCAAGGTGACCAGTTCCAACTTCAATTCTACAACTGCCAAGATGTCTTGAGTAGGGTTTATGAGGAAACCCTAATTTTCCAAAATATGAATTTTGGAATTCTTCTCCGAGGGAAAGGTGTGCCCTCCTAAGGATAGTTCATTAGTGGTCTTACTTTGACCAACATCCTTCAAAAAAATGGGTGAAAACCCCTCCTACGGTTTTGTGCAGTTGCAAGCAGTTGCAACACCAGTTGTATTTTACAAAACTTCATCAAACTAAGAATATAATCCCAAGGAAAGATGCGCTAGGGTTAGGAGAGTATCCCTATAGTATTAGTTTCCCCAATAAACTCTTATAAACTGTGAAAATGGATTCTTTCAGACCCACTCCGATACCATGCTAAAATTCTTCTTAAGAATTTAAGTGTGTGTAGTATTATTTAACTTTAGTCTATTAAAACAATAAATGCATGCATAAGGATCATTGAAAGAAAGACATCCACAATATACACAATATTTATCCTGGGAAAGCCTCGTGGGGGAGAAAACCCAACAAATCTTCTTCAATATAGATTCTTCAACAAGTACAATGTCTCTCTCAAGAGAGATCTCACCAAAATAGAAGATCCACCATAAAACACTAACTAGAATAGAGTAGTGCACCACTAGACCAAGATAGTCCTTCACCAAATAACCAAAACCCTTCATTGGAACACCTTTCCTTTTTAGTTGCATCACTCTTCCTCTGTAGCTACATCACTCTCTCATACTTGCACACTTTTCTGTGTGTGAGAGAGATTGTTTTTTGTGTCTTCTAAATGAGGCGCTAGGCCTCTTATAAATATAAGTTGGACTGCCCATAATTAGGTCAGGGCTGACCTGTCCACTTTACCCTTCTAATTTACAATTGATTTCTCAAGGCATAATAGGGCCGAATTTTACAAAGGCACAATAGGGATGACTTAACAAATATAATATAACATTATTCTTTAGGGTTTTGTCATGTTCAAATACAATATAAATATAATAATGATATCTTCCGAAGCTACTCAAGATTAAAAAAAAATGTAATAATATTTGAAGAAGTTGATGAGCAAAGATTGAATATCATTACAAAAGGGGAGAGTAGCGAAATTAGTTTCAGGTCAGTTTGGAATTTTTACGATAACTTATTTTCTGGGATGTTACAGATAGTGAAATTTTGAGGAGACAAAGGTGAGATCTATGGATACATGTGGTCAAAATTTCAAACATTGGTTTGCTACAGTTTTTGAGATATGCATTGTGGAAGTTAGGGTTCCTGAATACTCCTGAAATTAGTTTCAAATAGGTCAATTTGGTATTTTTGTTATAACTTATTTTCTGGGATGTTTCAAATTGTGATTTTTTTAGGAGAAAGAGGTGAGATATTTGGGTACATGTGGTTAAAATTTTAGATGTTGGTTCACTACACTTTTTGAGATATTCCCTATGGAAGTTAGGGTTTCTGAATAGTCCTGAAATTAGTTTCAAACAAGTCAGTTTGGATTTTTCTCTATAACTTCTTTTCTGGGACTTTTCAGACTGGTGAATTTTTTAGGGATTTGAGGAGACGTATAGATGCACCTAAAGTAAAAATTTCAATCTTTGGTTCACTATGCCTACTGATATATGCCCTGTGGAATTTAAGGTTTTTGAATGGTCCTAAAATTATTTTCAAACAGGTTAACTTGGCATTTTCTCTATAACTTCTTTTCTGTGAATTTTTAGATTGTGAAACTTTTAGGGATCCAAGGAGACATACAAAAGAACCTCAAGTAAAAATTTAATACTTTGGTTCATTATACCTTCTGATATGTACCTTGTGGAATTTACGATTTCTGAATGGTCCTAAAACCAATTTCAAACAAGTCAGCTTGGCATTTTCTTTATAACTTCCTTTTTGGGACTTTTCAAAATGTGAAATTTTCAGGGATTCGAGGAGACATACCGAAGTACCTTAGTTAAAAATTTCAGAATAATATTTGCAAAAAATGGATACGTGGCATGCTATACAAGTTTTTTCTTGGGAAGAGGCCAAACAAAACAAGATTTGGGAAAGTTACCTTAAAGTTCATTTGGAAATTCAAATTTTGGTCAAAACTGGTGAAGGAAGAAGTAGAAATTAGATTCAGTGAAGGTAATGTGAATGTTATCATATTTTGAAGAATTTATATGTACTAAAGAAGAAATTGTAACTTGAAGGTTGGTGCTTCTTAAACAAAGAGATTAGTGTCTCTTACTAAGTTGGTGCTTAACGGTGGGGTTTGGTGTCTCCAATATATTGGTGTCTATGAAGATATGTAAGATTATGTTGGTGCCTACCAGGGTTTGTACGAGTGGGGATTGGTGTATCCAATATGTTGGTGCCTACAAATATTTGTAATAGCAGTTTGGTTCCTACAAATAATTACAAAGAGAAGTTTTTTGGTTTTCTCCCAAAAATATTTCCATGTAAATCTTGTGTTCGATGTTCTACAATTAATAGATCTCATATGTAAATGTTTTCTAATGGTTGATAAATGTTTGAAAAAGTAAAAAATTGTCTTTTACTGATTCACCCCCCCCACCCCCCCCCTTACCAAGTATAAGTGAGTTCTCAACAATTGGTTTTGCCAAGTATAAGTGAGTTCTCAACAATTGGTTTCAGAGCGGGTTCCTTCGAAAACAATATAACCACTGGAAGGTAGATCTTGGGAACACACATGTCCAATCAAGAAGGTTTCTTCATAAACATGGATCCTTTGTTTGAGATAAAAAACTATGCCTTCTGGAGCACAAGGATGCTAACCTATTTAATGGCTCTTGGTTTCAATATTTGGAAATATTTTGTGACTAGATATAAATCTCCAACATCTCCACCAATGTTTCAGGCTGGAAAGAAGGCTAGTGAAAATAATGCAAAAGCCATGAATTCCATCTTGTGAATTTTGTAATAATCAAAGTTTGTCAAGTTAATTCATTTCGGATCAACAAAGTACATTTGGGACACACTTTAAAACATCTATGAAGGTGAAAAAAAGTTCAAGAAAGCAAAGCTACAAACTCATAGAAGACAGTTCGAGAGTTTGAAAATGAAAGACAAAGAAAATATTGTAGCATGTATCCTCCATTTGGATGAAATTGTCAACACCATCAGAGGACTCTATGTAAAGGTTGAAGAATTTATGATTGTACAAAAGGTGATAAGGTCACTCCATCACTCCCCTTAATATTTGATGTCAAAGTTTCCACCTTTGAAGAAATTAAGGATATTGATTCATTTAAAATGGATGAATTGCATGGGATCATCATGGCATATGAATTGAGTATAGAGAAATACACGCCATAAAAAAGAGAAGAAACCTTCAAAGCCTCAAGAAGACAAAGAACAAAGAACACAAGTCAAGCAATTGTTCTAGATGTGAGTCAGACATAGAGGGAACACATTTTGTGAGAAAAATAAAAAAGGGATCTGGAAAATACAAAGGTAAGCTTCCCTTTAAGTGCTTTAATTGTGGAAAAGTAGGACATTTTTCTGCTAAGTGTCCATATGTAAAGGATGAAAGTAGTGATGATGAAGAATCCCATAATGTAAAGAAAGGGAGAAAATATCATCAACAAAAAAAGAACCACAAACATGACAAGCATGAAAAGAAGAATAACTCTTATAAGCAAAAAAATAATCTATACTCAAAAGGGGTTAGTGACTTGTATGAAGAAAGAAATGAATGCAGTTTTGATAGAGATAGAGAAGAAAATCTCTTTATGGAAATCGAAACAAATATTGATGAAGATAAAGGGACATAAACAATGGACTCAGAAGAAGAGGAAAATGTTGAAATAGATAGGGAAGTGGATATTGAAGAAGAAATCATGTGTGCCTTAAGAGAAATAAAGAATCTTAGGAAAAATAATTTGAAACAAAAGGAGAAGCTGCAGAAATATGAAGAAGAACATCGTGATTCAAAACCCAAAACGTCACAAAGCCTTGAAGAAACAAAAAATACTATCATGAATCTAAAGGTTCAATTATAAGAGGCAAGAAGGATAGAAGAAGTGGTGAGAATCCAACTGAAGGAAAAGGAAGAAAACTGCAAAAAGATAGTAACTGAAATTGCTTCCTTAAGAAAGGAACTGGAGAAAACAACTATTAAGTTGAATAAAAGCTTGAAGTTTGAAAAGAGTCGTGAAACCTTAGATGATATCATCAATTGTCAAAGGCCTCCATACATTAATATTGGTCTTGACTATATAAGAGTCATATTACCACCAACGAATATTAAAAAGCTACAGAGCGACCGACGAAAGTAAATGAAGGAAAATCTAAAAGCTATGATTATGTACTCAAAAGCTCCATCAATGATGAAGAAAAGAGAAATAAAGAAAATGGTGTTCCGTAAAAAAATGAAATTTATTCTAAAGAAAACTAGGAAATATTCAGAAGATCATTTCCACAAAGGTGGTCTCACACAACTGACTTTGAAAAACACACTATAGGTATTGGGTCTCGACTGCAAAGAAATATGGGCTATATCGGAGGAGGACTTGGAAATAATGGACATGATATTATTGTTCCTATTACCCTTGAGATGAATTTACCAAGAATAGGTATTGGATATGATGTTGTTGTTGCCTCCCTACCTACACCTGACCTTTCTACAACCAAGTAAGTTTTATTTGTTGTAGGTGGAGTTCATACTAGTTTTATAGAAGAGCAACCTACTGTTGATTATGCTGGAAAATTTTATGAGTTGCATATTCCTCAGATGCAAAAATTTGAGCATGTTGTTATAGATGACATTGTTGCTGATATGTCGAGTTGTTCTACTCCTATAAGTGAACATGAACCTAGTCCTACTTCCTCTAATCAAACATCACAAAAATATGTTCCCTATCATCATCCTCATCATAAAAATCGAAGGAATGGCAATCAAACTTTCATATCTTTGCAAAAAATACGTGAAAGACAAAATTGTGTACCAGTGCCGACTAGTAAGATAGATTGTTCTTGGATTGATGGATGGTCATGGAATCATTTGACCATATGTTTGAAGACTTCATATCATTGTGTGTCATTCACTATACATTCATGCAATGTTCCTCTTACTTACTGATGATTTCCTTGGAAATGGTCAACCTAGGATCGACCCGACATGATAGTCGACTGGAGTTTCGACTGAGTATCGACCAGAATTTTCGATGAGAACTATTGTGGATACTTATTGATCCCTAAGGTGGGGAATACTTGAAGTTGTTTATATGCAAACCCAACTGATGTCTTCATGCAGGAAAAAATTTCCTTCAAAAAACAACCTTGTTGAGAAGGCATAAGGGGGTCTAGAAATTACTAGAGGGGGTGGGTTCCCTTAATGGATTTGTTAGTGTTTCCCTACGTTTGTTATCATATTCTAGAAGGATAAGGTTTATTTTCCCTAATTATGATGTAACTGACTTAATTGAGAAAATTATTTGGATTGGATGGGTTGTTATAAATATGGAGGATTCAATCAAATTGATCCTTGTCAGTTGTAAAGAGAGAGAGTGATATTGTTGTGGTTAGTTACAGATTCTTAGGAAATTGTCTTGTTGATATGGAAGTGTATCTTCCATGCATAAATTGTAAGTCATCAAGCATGTATGGTGTGGCTATTTAATGAGGAATCCGGCCAAAAAAAGAGTGTGTCCAATTAGTAAGGAACTTGGCCAAAGGAGTGAGAGAGGGTCGAGAAGAATCCCAAAACTATAGATCGAGCTGAGAATTATTTTCTGAAACCATGTACAATGATTGAATTAATGAAAATGTTGTGATTATGTGTCTATTTCTATGTGGATATGTGTGAATAATCCATGAATGAAAAATTGAGGCTATGTGCATTATAGTAATTGGTTCTCTGTGTGAGAGGAATGAGTTTGAAAAGAATGAAGTTCCAATGAACTTCGTGAAAGAGCGTGATATAGAGGAAACCAGAGAGCACAGTGAAATCAAGTTGAAGAGATGAATATTTTTTAGCAGATCAAGGTTAAATTCATCATTTGAAATCATGAATGGATAGAGTTGAATTTTATCTCATGTGCAGGATGAAACATAGGTCAATATTGTTAAGGAACATAGTTCAAATCCCATTGTAAACTCTGAGGAAAAATGACTGTACGATAAAGGTAAGGAGTTAATCGTGATTGCCATTTTATTTCGAGATCCGTGCCATTAGATTGGATCAATGGAGTAAATATCCACCATTGATCACAAAAGGATCAACAGTGACCCATTAAAGGTATCATGGAATAATTAAGTCCAGGTGATGGTGGTGGAAATGTGAGAGTTTTAATGTTGGTTAACGAGGTTCTAACTTATGGTTTTGCATGGCCCTACGATAAGTCTTTTGTGTTGAACCATAATCGATGGTGGAGATTAGATCTGGGACAAAGTTTTTCAGATCGATGGTGGAGATTACATCTGGGACAAAGTTTTTCAGATTGATGGTTCACAATTGATATCCCAAAATATCATCCTATCGGGCCCCTAGTAAATTTTTGAACCAATGTAAAGTGCAAGTGATTTTGGTACTTTGTCAATCCAAGTGTAAAGTGATATGGTGTTCCAACATGTTGACATCTCGATCACCTTGATGATCTGGTATCACCAGATCGAAAACACATACAACACCAAGTGTGAAGTGATATCTCAGTGCCTAACACCTGATATTCCAATATCATGGTTTCGTTGCAAGGTTTCAATATATTGGATTAGAACATCGGGACATGGGTGAACTTTTATGTTGTGGGAGAAGGTAAGAACACCCGATTTGATAATTCATTTATCCCGTGGTTATAGAACCCGGTCTCGTGATGAGTTAAAGGATTAGGTGCAACTGATAAAGGAGTCGATGAAGTTCAAATGTGTCATCTACTAAGGCACACGCAAGTAACAGTGGTGACAGTCGCGTGTACACGCATGCTGACCTTGAATAGGTCGCATACACATGTGCTCAATTGTGCAGCATGCTGCGTGTATGTTGAAAAGCCTTGGGAAAAAGCAATGCACATGGCTTGGAGTTTGATGTGATGGTATAACTCTGTATTCCAAGGTATGACATTGTTTATTGCAGGTTCTGACACTATTTTTTGTAGGTTTTCATGATTAGATCACATAAGGTTATGGTATAAAATAAATCTTGGGTGCATGACACTAACCCATGAGTATGGTTTGATGCTGATATGTTGGAGTACATG
>SNQJ01S0145462.1:24093-45707 GCA_010110895.2 Picea sitchensis | reverse complement strand
TTCTTGTGAATATCTTTTGGAGTATTGATGGAGAGCTTCTTGTGAGAGAATCTTATTGGTGTGGATCTCTTGAGCATGATTAAAGATCTATTCTAAGGAAGAGAGCGAGAGGAGGATCTCATGGACGCATCAAAGTTTCAACAATGTCAGAGATCTTGATGGGAAAAGTCTCGGATTCACAGAAAACCCTATTTTCTGATGCCCACGTGGGCTGTCTATGTATAGGGTGCGTGTACACGTGGGCTGGTTGTGTATAGGGTGAGTGTACACATGGGATGACTATGTATAGGGAGCGTGGACTGAATAACCTCATGGATATTTGTGTTTGAGCTGGTGCCAAGCTCTTGGATGATGAGGCAGGTTCTAGATCTGCATTCTATGGCCTCAGATCTATCACTAAGACACTAGTATGGTTACATTATTGTCTTGATAGATGCTATTGTTTGATATGTTGTGAATGCTTAGGGAATTCTTGGTATGGATTCTATGATGTGGCTCAACATGGTTGATTTGGTGGATGGAGTGATCAACACTCTTGTGATTTAGTAGTGACATGATTGCTATGGTATACTAGTTATTTATACATGATTGAGATATCATTCATATTGATTTATTGTGGAGCATGAGAAAGCTATTGGAGATATTGGATGTGTTGTGACTGGATATGGGTTAGTTTGGACAGTGGAATATAGAAGAGAAAGTGATTGTAGGTTGCAGAGGATCTGAGCATGTGAAGCAAAGAAAAACCCTAGAGCATACGCTTGTTACATTATACATTGGCCGCGTTCACACACAGGTTGTAGTGAGCCAGGGCGCGTGCACACACGGGCTGCACTACTGATATGTCGTGTACCTATTGACAGATTGATATCTGTTGAGGATTGTTGCCTCATCTCAGTTGGTGCTGAGAATGTAAGTTGAGTCTTGCATATAGAGCTAGTGCTCTTGTAGAGTATTACTCTATTCAGTTGTTGCGGATAAACCCAAGGATTGTAGTCCATAATAAAAAGAAAATTGTACATACATCTTGTGTTCTTTGTGTCCATTATGATGATGAATTGTTGATGATATATTGCTGATATATGTTGTTTATATTTGCCTACATCTAACTGGTTATAAATGACAACAATGGGTAATGAATAAATGCTGAATGCTAATTGATAAGTTTTGTGCAAGAGGGAAGTTTTGGGAAAAAGAGACCCACACTCATTCACCCCCCCTCTAAGTGTGATAGGTGTGTCCAACACTCCCTAATGGCTATACCTCTTGAAAATTCCTGGAAACTTTTCCAAACAATGCGCCCTGTTCTGCCTCACAGTCCTGGTGACTTTTCGGACCTCAACTAGTGTATCTGGTCCCCAGATGGAACCCCATGGGGGAAATGTGCCCCTTCTTCTCTAGGAAAACTTTGCCCTAGTGATTCCACCATCGAAACTGGCTGATGTGTGTCTCAAAATGATCACCCAAGTCTACTGTGAAATGGGTCGGAAGGATTTTCCTGGATTTGAACTAATGATCGCTCGGGAACCCCGAATGTGTCCTCCCCAAGTGTCGCACTCACAATGTCTGGAAAGTGCGCCCCATATGATTCCTTTGTTGAAATTGGATGAGGAACCAAGAAAAATATGTGGTCTACCTTCCTCTCAATTGGGTCAGAGGGGAATATTTGAACTCTCCTTGAAAGGGACAAGTCGATCCACTGAACCTCCTCAGAAGTTGTGCCCTCACCCTGAATGAGTGTTCCCTTGCTGCTGAAGATCGATGGAATATTTGTTTGACCTCCCCGATGACTAGGGTGTGTCTCTCAACACCAAAATCAACCACTAGTGTATTCCTCATGGAATCCATTGAGATACCTCTCCTGATATGTGCCTCTCTCCTCAATGACAAGTCAAACTCTACATAATGATGAATTAGGTCACTAAACCTTATCTTATAGCTACCTGAAACCCTAATTCACTATTGACTTCAAATTTTAGCTGGTCTGTTCTATTTTTATCTCAAATTGGCTTAAAATCTCTTTTAGCCACTTTTATCTCAATGCCATTTTCCAAATATAACACCTTTGACTAGAGTGACCTCTAGTAACCATGTTTACCCCTTTTTGGCCTTATCGATAATCTAACAGGGTGGTTTAAACATTACAGTACTCCCTTCCCAAAATGGCTTGTCCTCAAGCAATACCAATCTAGGGTGTTGCAACACCTTCTCGCTCTCCCAAGTAGCATCCTCTACTAGAATCCCTCTCCATCTGATCAAACACTCTCTGATGACCCTGCTCCTTAGTTTCTGATCCCAAAACTCCAGTACCTCCTTAGAAACCAAATCCAACTGTCCATCCTCATCTAATGGGGGAATCTCATCTGATGTGATGATGAATTGTCCCACTTCCTTTTTGAGGCAAGATACGTGGAACATGTTATGAATATTTCTCCCCTCTGGAAGTTCTAGCTCAACAGAAACCTCGCCTACTCGACGCATGATTCTGTAAGGGACATAAAATATGGGCTTGAGCTTCTCGACACCACTCTTTTTTAGAGATGATTGTTTGTAAGGTTGGAGTCTCAAGAAAAATAGATACCCAACCTCAAATATGCACTCTATCATGTGCCTGTCCACACTAATCGTCTGTCGGTTTTGTGTTGTCTACAGGTTCTCTTTCAACAACTTGAGAATCTCCTGACTATATGTGATCCAATCCTTGGCCTTGGAAGCTCTGCTCTCCTTGAAAACCAAGTCTACCAAAGTGGGAGCATCATATCCGTACAATTCTCGGAAGGGTGTCATACCAATGGACATGTGGAAAGTGGTGTTGTAGCAATGCTCTCCTAAATGTAGCTTCTTGACCCATGTTCTCTGTTGTCCACCTACATAGTTCCTCAACTACACTTCAACCCACTTGTTGAATATCTCGGTCTGCCCATTTGTCTAAGGGTGATAGCTGGTGCTGGGTGTCAACTCTATCCCCACCAATCTAAACAACTCCCTCTAGAAGGTCCCAATAAACCTATTGTCCTTGTCACTGATGATGTTCCTTGATAACCCATGAAGTTTGAAGACCTCCCTGAAGAATAACTGAGCTACCTGAACTTCATTGTACTCTGTCAATATGGCATAAAAGTGAGCAACCTTGGTCAATATTTCGACCACTACATATATATAGTCCTTACCTTGGACCTTGCATAGTCTTGTGATGAAGTCCATCGATATACTTTCCCATTTCTACTCTGGAATGGGAAGTGGTTGAACTAGCCCTGCTGGAAGAGTATGCTCTGACTTGTTCTGCTGGCAAGTCACACCCTCATTTATGTGTCTCATAACATCTTGTTTGAGGCCCTTCCATGAGAACCTCTCCCTGATCTGTCTATAGGTTTTGAAAAACCCCTGATGGCCTGATAGTGGTGAATCATGAACAACTGCGAGGATCTTCTTCTTGAGCCCCAAATATGGAACTAAGTAGACTTTGTCCTTGTAGAATATGACATCATCAATGACCCTATACCTGTCATCCTGTATCTTCCCATCCATAACCTCACAATCGATATTCCACTAACAAGTGGGATTTCCAATCTGCTGAAATATCCATCAAAGAACATGTCGTAGGTCTCCTCGATAGTGCATTGGCCACAATGTTCTTCTTCCCCTTGCCATACTCTATGTTGAAGTCAAATTCATGTACCTTCATCACCCATTTTTGTTGGCACTCACTGAGTTCCTTCTGCTCAAGGAAATACTTAAAGTTGTTGTGATCTGTTTTGACCATGAATTTGCTGCCCACCAAATATTGTTTGAATTTGGTCAAGGCATGCATGGTTTCTAACATTTCCTTGTCATAGATGGAGTACAACCTCTCAGGATGATTGAGCTTCCTGCTATTGAATATAATGGGATGTCCTCCCTTCATCAAAATTTCCCTGATACCCTTGTCGGATGCATCACACTCTAATACAAATGGCAGAGTGAAGTCTGGTAATGCTAACACTGGACATGTGCCCATGACTTCCTTCATGTGATCGAAGGATTTCTGTGTCTCATCGATCTAGATGAAATCCCCCTGCTTGGTGAGATCTGTCAGTGGTGCTCCAAGATGAGAAAACCCCTGACAAACTGCTTATAATAGCTGCATAACTTGAAGAAGCTCCTCAAATATGTCATGTTCCTATGTGTTGGCCAATCCAGAATGGCCCTGATATTCTCCTGGTGTACCTGTACCCCTTGTCCACTGATGATGTGGACCAAGTAAAGTAGTTTTTTCATACTTAACTCACACTTGGACTCTTTGGCGTATAGTGATTGTGCCTCCATGCTTCTCAAAACCTCATCTAAGTGCCTCATATTCTCTTGCCATGTCTTGTTGTAGACCAATATGTCATCGAAGAAAACCAACACTGATTTCCTCAACTGATCCCCGAATATGTGGTTCATGCAAGACTGAAATGTAGTTGGTGCATTGGTTAACCCAAATGGCATAACCAAAAACTCAAAATGTCCAAAGTGACACCGAAATGTCGTCTTCTCTATGTCCTGCTCTCAGATGTTGATCTGATGATACCCAGAGAGTAGATCAATCTTTGAGAGGAAAAATACCCCATGCAATTCATCCATCAACTTGTCAATGCGAGGGATAGGATACTGGTTCTTGATGGTTTTATTGTTCAAGGCCCGATAAGCAATTCACATCCTCATGGTACCATCCTTGTTTAAAACTGAAACAACTGAAGAGGCAAATGGGTTGTTGCTCGGTCTGATGTGTCCCATCGCTAGAAATTCCTTAATTGATTTCTCTATCTCATCCTTGAACTTCCTAGGATGATGATAGGGGAGTGTGATCATAGGTTTTCCCCCCTCCTCCAACTCGATGGTGTGCTCAAACCCCCTGTCAGGTGGTATCCCTGGTGGAATCGACCCAAAAACATGTTGATGTCGTCCCAACAAGTTCCTGATCTCTGTATGATACTTTTTTTGCACCTATGAATCCTTCCATGTAGTGATCACGCACTTTGCGACATATGCTACCTCCCCATGTCTGAATATCCTCTCCATCCTCTTGGAAAAAACTGTCTTGGGTGCTCTTGTTGACATGCCTCTCAGAAAAATTCTCTTCCCGTCACTATCTCTGAACCCCATATCTAATGTTTAGTAATTGGTGGTGATTTTTCCCAAGGTGATCATCCATTGGACTCCCAATACCACATATGTGTCAGATAGTTCAACCACATAAAATGATGTAGATTTTCTGAGGTCCTATGAGGCTTCCAACTAAGGTCTATCCTTGAACTTAAGTTTGTCTCTAAGTTTGAACTCTGTGGTTGTCCCTTGCTGTTGTTTTAGGACAACAAACATTCACCAACTTTCTGCTTAATATTTTGATGGTTGAGTGTCCTTTTGAGGTGCCCTTACAAGTGTTTTCTTTTCTCAATATTAGCACATGAAATATACATAAAAAAAATAACACTACCTCTAGATATTTTAACTTTAAAATTATGATCTACACTTCTAATCATGCATGAAATTGACCCATATATTTTTGGTCAACGTGACCCTGGAAAATACACCCCATGGGGAAAACCATTTTGGAGAATATATATATATATATATATATATAGAAGGCCTCAAAGAAAAATGTACAACACAGGAAACCTATTCAACTGAATATGGTACAATAGAAACCACTCTCGGATGCCTTGGAATTCCTTGAAGACCTCCCTGCTAGCCTCTTAAAGTAAGGCACTCCTTGCCTTGGTTTGCTTTTCTTCTTGTGCTTGCCTTTATCCCTTTTCCTTGTGCCTTTGCTTTAACCTTTCCTTTTCTTGATCTTTTCTCTTACCTTGTCTTTGTATTTCCCTTTGTAGTAGCTCCCTCCTCTCAATATAGCCTCCCACAAATGATGGTACGCCACTCTCCTCTAGTGTTCCCCCTCCTCATGTGTTGGCACAGGGGAAGACCCATGGTTCAACACTTCAACAACGCACTAACAAAACCCTAACTACCAGCCCTTTCAGAAACACTTGTGAGGTAGATGAAGTCTCACCCGAGGTAGAGGCAGGGGTGGTTGCAGGACTCAGATGCCTCCAACCTAGTTGGTACACAGATATGTAATTACAATATTATGATAAAGCACTTAGCAGTTAGCATTCATCAGTATTTAACCCTTATTCACATTTCATATCCAAACCCTAATTACAAAACAACACAGTACTCGACTAGATATAATACATCAAAGCACTAAGCATATGAAAATATATCACAACTAGTATCCATTCATATGGTCATGCACTAATATATCATATTAGATGTATGTAAAATAGTAAGCACAAAGCATAAATCATATAAACCGTATAACATCCATAATGCACAAAGAAACCATAACATAGGATATACGTGGTTCACCCCCAGCCTAGGGATATGTTCACCAAATCTTCTCTTCTTTATTATCTTATGTCAATCTTCTTACATGCATAGAACCCAAAACCCCCACTCTGCATGGGACATGAGATCTAAGCGCACCTCGCCAGATCCTCCTTCCCTGAGTTAGGTCACAACACAAATCCTTCCTACACAGTCTGCACACAAGATTCTTACAATCACTTGCACTTAGCTCTGCAAGTCTTAACACATAGTATGCACAAAGCCTCTAGATCTGCACTAAGCCAATTCCACTAGGTCTACTACTTCTTACATCACCTAGATTTCTATTTATACATTACAAAAAGGGCCTAAACATGGGTAAACCCATGGGCCGACATCCCATACCTGTTACATAAACCCTAATCCAAAAAATTCCCTAAAAAGGGGTTGAGATCCCGCGATCTCCGCTTCAACTTCCGCATCACCTTTGAATAGCCTGTCGAAGTCCCAAAATAGGTCAAACATGACCAAGGATCTCCAAAACTTGGTCAAGGGCCGATAGGCCCCCAACACTCACTTGTGACTTGTCCTGAGTCACTCTAACCTGGGTAACTCTGCCTCAAAAGCATCGATCTTGGCTCAAGATACTTCGACCTTCTGCTGTGCCAAGGCCTCCTGCTCGAGGAACTCTTGAATAACTACCTCATTCATAGGTCCCTCTAAGCATTGTGCTACTGAAGTGACTAATTTTTCTAGTTCTGCTCCCCGTCCTTCAATCCCCTCAAATAATTGGCAAGATTCATCCTAGACTGGTTGGAGCCTCTGAGTCACTTCCATGACTTTGATCTGTATGGCATGGACCTGTTATTGAACATTGCACTGTTCCTGGGATCTTTTCATCCTCTCAACTATTGACAAGAGCTTCAACTACGCTTGCACTGATGTCGCTTGTTGCTTTTCCTCTTGGAGCTGTGACTCCAGTGTCTTCAGTTCAGGGTCCTCAGTAAGTCACTCATACATCTGTGCGCTTCGATTGCTAAGTTGTTTACATTCCAAGGCTAATGCCTTGATTCTCTGTAATTCTCTTTGGGCAATTTCTTCTCTCTGGTATCGCACTTCCTGCGGAGTGCTTGGCACTGTTTATAGCTCTAGATATGCTATTCTCTATTGAAGCTGAAAGGCTATTTGGATAGCTTCTTCGGGTCCTCCTCTATGAGCTTGTAATAACTCTATTGTACTTCTTTGTGTTAGTCTCTATGCACAGGGATATAGATAAAATGTTTATCTGCGTGGAATTTCACAAATGGCCTGAACTTGTGAAGGGTTTTCGGTGTTATACGAGGGACAAACTCAATAGCCTTCTTTATTTGTGCGGAACTTCAAAAATGGCCTGAACCTGTGCAGGGTGTTTGGCGTCATGTGAGGGAAAACCTCAATATCCCTCTTCAACTGTAGGTAGTAGGTGTGGAACACCGTGTTAGATTGCCATTGTTTCCCCATATCGCTCGAATACCAGAGCATGGTGAAATTCGCAACTAAGTGTTCAAATGGCCCTATTTCAGAGAAGGTCGAACCTTCCAACATCTCCCAAGCAATAAACGCGATGAGGATCAACAATCAACTAAAATGGAACTCATAGCCCTCATCCTAAGCTTGGTGGAAGTCTTGTTCTAATTGGTTAACTAAGTATCTTTCCTAGTTCATATGTAGTTTTTGTTGGGTAAATATCCCCTATGGACTTAGCATTTAAGGGATTTAATCATGCATGCAGAAAATTACCATTCAAAAGGCCTCTACTTTCTCCTACTCTCCCGACACAAAAACCCCACACATGCAATATAAAGGTGTAAACAAGATTAGATATCTCTACCTTAAGTCCTTCGTTTGATGTCAATCCCTTTGTCTTCACTCACTCTTTGATTGCGGGCCTCCTCCCAAAGATGACCTGCATTCACACATGAACAAATAGAGAGCTACGAACATGCATTTCATATACTAATTGCTGGGTTAGATGTGACAATATCATAAAATAAATATTCAACTTGAACACATGATATGGTGGGACGAGAAAAGTATTCCTTTTTTGTCTTAATCTTCACAAGAGTAAACTTACAATATGTGGTCGACACTGCTCCTCGAAACTGGTCTTGTGCTCCTCTTTAACTGTCTTCCAACTGCTTTACTCTATAATTATTTTTTCACAAGGATGACTAAAGGTTGGGACAAAGGGAATGCCAATTTGGGTATAGTTTCTCTACAATTATTTTCCCCCTTTCAAATGGGACCCCTACCCCTTCTTTTATAGGCTAGAAGGAGTTAGGTATTTTGTCGAATGACCGGCCATGCATGGTTGAAAGGTATAGTTAACTTACCCAAAGATGTGTGTTCCATCAACAACTTTCCTTTTTTCATGATTTTGTAGGTCCACGCGGGCTGTAGTGGGTCAGCTAGCATGGACACTGTAGATACACATGGCATATAGTGGGTCAGCTAGCGTGGACATTTAAAAATGGATTTTTTAAGAAGATTTGTTCAATAGTGGCTTGGCAAAGAAGGAATATGAGATGGCCTGATGCCAGGTCAACATGTCTGGTGCAAATTAGGGTTATAACAGATGCCCCCTAATGTGTGAGTTCATAAGAGCATCTGATGGCTGAAATACATTACCAATATTTACCAACGTACCAAACCAGTGAGCCCAGGGACCAAAAATTGGGAGGTGCCACCTGCAAAATAACAATTGTCTCACCGAGGCGAGCATACCCATGCTCAGGATAAAAGAACATCATGGCTACCAATCAAATACACTACAGATCCATGTCATATAACTATATAAAGTGTAGCCGCGAGCAATACAAAACAGATCTACATCTCAAAATCAAAAAGATATACATGTATAATATCCATCTTCTAGAAGCTGATAAGGCTTGATGGTTGGAGATGAGGTCTTCAAAGCTCAAGAAACAACTTCAAAATATTCAATAGTGTAAATGGGTGTATGAATTCACTACCCAAAGGTCTTCGACGACTCGTTGGGTACAGACTAGAGGGTATTGATGATCAGACTGAAGGCTTCATGGATTTCGAACAAATACTTGATTGGACTTTCGGGATGGCTGGGCATGAGGGCAAGAGACAAACTGTAGAGGGGCTGACTCAAGCTTGGTAAAAAGTTCCCTTGGACAATAGCACAACAAATGATGAGACTCAGGCAACATGGCATTGACATAAGTTCACGATGCAGGAGGCACGCAAACTCTCCACATGTTTGGAAGAATAACCAAACGGAGGAGGACACATCTCTATGTATCGAGAATAGCTTCCTAAGGTCATATTAAATCCCAGGGCTTGACGGACAAACAAAAAGATGTGCTTTATCCAAGGGAAACTCATTGTGCTACCAATAAAAAAAGAAAATACTTTTCCCTTCCTCTTTTTGGGGTATATTTGATTTTTTTGTCTTTTTCAAATAATTATGAAAATCTTGAAAATGAATAAAGAATGATATGTTACAAAGGAGGAATGAGTGTCGCAAACATACTAGTTCTAGGCGTAAGGACAAGACTGATGTTCAAAGAAAGGACACTCAGAAAAATCCCTCCAGGGGTCAAGGTGTCAAGACGCAAAGGCAAAGTGCTACAAGGCTTGTGTTATAAGGCATTCTTCAGATGGTTCAGTTGAGAGCAACATGGAGCCGATATTAGGCCAAAGACACAGTAATGCAAATGCGGTTAACAAGACACAATGATAACGTCCTTCGATGTAAGTTTAACGAGCCTAGAGAAGGTAAGCATGGTCATTTTTCATGTTTATAGAGTCTGAAAAAACGTAAAAGGAGACTCCACTGTGGTAAATTTTTTGAAGGTAGTCTATTTGGTTCGAAAAAGGGGTAAATTAGCACCGAAAATATGTCTATTCAAAACCATTTTAACAAGTGTGATAAAGACAAGATCACTTGGCAATTTTTTCAGTTTTAAGGAGTCTGAAAAAAGGTTAACTATGGACTCGGTCACGAATGTTCTTTTGGACCAGTTTAACGAGTGTGAAAGAATAAGGTCACTCGACGATCTTTTCAATTTTAGGGAGTCTGAAAAAAGCTTAACTATGGACTCCGTGGGGTTTCCTTTTTCGTAAATTTAGTCCCTCAGGCCCGAAAAAGGGTTAAAATCATACCTGAGAATACTCTTCTAGGAGAATAGATCTCCTAGAGTATACCTTTATTCGTATAGTTGACCATATGGACCAAAAAATGGGTAAACTACCGTCGGACAGACGTGACTTCAAATTTCAGTTTAACGAGCGTGAAATGCCACAAGATTGCTCAACAATATTTTCATGTTTAGAGGGTCTAAAAAGGGCTTAAAATAAGACCCATTATGTTTTTTGGGAGTCCTGAGGGTGAGGTCAAGAGTGACTATGAATCATGCAAAATGAGGCTCAAACTCATAATCAGGAAAAACTAAAGAGGACTCTCGAGCCTATAGTCGTTAGTAACAACATGGACACCAAAATGAAACCAGGATCTACTTAGGGTATCCATGTTAAGGTAGGCTCTACCACCAAATTACGACACTTCTAAAGCAGTAATGATGGTTCCATGTCACCACATGATGGGATCGATCCTATGGCAAAGCGAAAAACACAACAAGATGCAAGAAGTGGAGGTGGAATCCTAACTGAAATGCAATGAGTTGGCAAAGAGACTTTTACCAAAGGACCTTCAAAAAACGACCCAAAACTCCAAAAACGTTCCAAATACCCAAAGAAACTTTTTCTGTGACCATCCAAAGAAAACTCCTGGACCATGTTAAAAGATTTTCAGTTTAGAAAAAATGACAAAAGGGTCCGAAAATTGACAAAAAGAGGCCAAAAAATCTATAAATAGAAGCTGGTAGCTCATTATCACCATTGTTAATTCATAAATTGACTAAAAGCCAAAACTACCCCTTTGTGAAAAGAGTTGATTCTGGGAGCCTCGGTGGATGAAACAACCATCTGCTTGGACCAAGTAAGTATAAACTACCTCATCTTGCAATTCAATTGTTTCTTTATGCATTTAGTTTTATTTTTGGGAGGGTCGTCAACCTTTTAAAAGGTTGGCCCTAGGTCCACGCAGGCTTTCCTATGACAACACGTGTGTACACTCATTTTGTCTTATGGAAGACCGCCTGTACACGTGACTGTCATCACAACAACCCGCATGGACCATCCCTTTAGTGTAAAAAATTAAAAAGGAAAGAGTTAACCCTCCTGAACTTGGTTTATTTGCAGGATGTATGTTCACTGGAGGGAAAGAGAGCATGAGAATATTGATGAGTTGGTTGATGCGGACCCTAATTCTCTTGCTGTGTTAATGCAATGTGGCTTGTTAAAGTTTTACCATTGTCCATTCATGCAAGCACAACCTAGGCTAATGAATGCCTTAGTTGATTATTGGCATCCTGACGCTGAGGCCTTTATGTTAGAGGGGCAATCGCTAGTGCCAATGAAAGAGGACATATACCTTTTTGACTGGACTCTCCAGGAGAGGGGAACCATTCAATTTTCATACATTTCCTTCGGGGCCTCTCAACATATCAGAGTTGATTGGACTCCACTGTGAAGCTGACACTGACAGAATGAGCTCACAGGTGCCGATAAGAAAGATTTCAAACTTATCACTGAAAGTGATAGTGTTTCTCATCGGGTGGATTACTGGGTCTGCGGCTTTGCATCAGGATTCCCGTGCGCAAATGAATTGTGTAGTTCAATGCTTAAATGCACATATATTTGAATGGAGCACCACATTATTGGATTGTATGAAAATGCAGCTAACATATTGCCGGTTACGGAATCAGAGGAACTTCGGGTTTGGAATGATTCTCTTCTCTTTCTTATTTGAAAGAGTGCCCAGTTTCAGCCCTTGAAAGGTGGTTTGAGGGCACCTAGCCTCTAGCCCTGCATTATGCAGATGGGCAGTGTTGATGCCACGATAGGGGAGAGGAAGGACCATTGAGGCTTTTGATGACAACTTTTTTGCTTGGTTGTCGCAACAGCTCCCGGTCATAGAGGATTACCCCTATGTCGGGATTGAGTTCTCGAGAGATCCTGAGATACCGGTGCCTCCTGGCGAAGAGCGTGGCAAGATCGGTAAGCTTGTTTTTTTTTTCTTTTTAAATGTATGTGATTTTTTTTATGAGGTTTTATATATATCATTTTTTTATTATATCAGAGTATTTGACAGAAATGTGTCTGTTGTATGCAGATGTGGGGCCAGTGCGACCAGTGGATTATGCGAGGAACAAGCGATGTCATCGGCCAGAGGCTAGACCCGTCGCCGCAGGGGAACCAATAGCAGTAGGAGGACTTCCATCCGGTGAGGCTGAGAGAGTTTTGAGATGAGTAGAGAGAAATTTTATCTCGCTCACTCGCACCGTTCCTATGGTGGAGATTGAGGATCTGTCGCCCTCTATGCAACCTCACATAGTGGGGGTGCCACGGATGTGGGTCTAGATTTTTCGGCGTTTGGAAAATGTCGTTGATCATTACAACAGGGCCCAAGGGCCCCGTCCTTAGTTGGGCTAGAATTTTCACATGCCGAGGGCACTACTTGTATATTTTTGAGGGCATAAGCCCTATGACTCGTTATTGGTTGTATTTTTGAGGCACGTGCGCCCACCTATGTACTCTGATGTTTTTGATATTATATATGGATTTTATGTCGTTTTATGTGTTTGTGGAATACATCTAATTTACAAATGTATTTACATGTCCATGTGTTCATTTTCCTTTATATGTGTGCAATATGCCAATATAATACATTATTAGCTAGGGCATCTGTGACTTGATTCAATCTCCTAGGAACATGGATATACATAATGTAATCAAAGCTTCGTTCTAAGAGATGTACCCTAAGGAACCATCGATGTAGAGTAGGATCATAAACGCGGTAAAATCCTTTTAACTGAGACACAACCAGCTGAGTGTCTAAATATACCTAGAGGCAAGACTACTTCAATTCTGCTCCCGCAAGACCACTTCAATTTTGATATTATATATGGATGGGATCTGACACTCTATAGGCAAGACCACTTCAATTCTGCTCAACTCTGGGAGGAAGTAAGATCTGTAATTAAGATCGTCCCAGGGTTTTTCCGGACTAGTCATTGCCTCAATGATTGCTTCGTCGGAGGGCAAGACTAAGTCTAAAGAGTCTGTATCAGCGAGGGAACCTTGAGCCCAAATAGGCTCTAAAGTCGCATCTAACTCTTGTGCAGGAGTCAGATCGGGATCGACAGAAGCTTGATGGACTAAAGAGTATGCTACTTCTATTGCAGACAAGGGCATGGACATGACATGGTGCCCTGTCCCTTCCATTGTGGCCGTTGGGGAAGGAAGAATCCATGGATCATTGAAGTAATTAGTGCAAAATGACGAAACCTGGAAAATCTCAACCTTATGGTGGTCTGATATGAACTTCACATCGCCCTAAGGAGGTGGGTAATCAAACGTACCCATAAACGGTGGACACAAGACAACCCCTATGTTGACGATGTTGGGCTGAGGGTTATCAATCATTGGGACTGCAAATTCCCCCAATGAAGGTTCAGAACAGGAGAAAGACAACTGATCAATGGTCACGATCCAACCTTCGTGTGGAAACAACAAGACCCAAAAAACCGTCATGACCACTACTTGCATGGAATAGTTCCAACCCTTTCCTAACAAAATATTGTAGTTGAGCGATGCATCAACTACTTCGACTTTGACACACATGGTTTCCCCCCCTAGCCGCACTAGGAAAGAAGGGATGATGCCATGTGGCCGGAAAGAATGATCGTGAAAGCGGTGAGGAGAGTAGGTGATGGAGATAAAGAGGGATGGCCAATGGCCTTCCAACACGCCAAAGACATCATGCATGTCGAGGTGCCCTCATCAACCACCATGTGGAAAATGTTTCGAGTAAAATTTTTCATGGTGTACGCCACTACTATCTAGAACCCTACGTGGTAAGGGAGACGAGGCTTTAAGTCAATCGTATCAAGCATGATCGTACCCAGGTTACAAGTATTGATAGATCCTAAAGCAGCTAACATAACCTTTCTTTGGGAAGGGAAGCTTTGAAGGACTTCCAAAGCCGACATCACACAAGGGGTTTGAGACAAATCTTCTACCACAAAGTAGTTTTGGGTAGCCCTTGTGTTTGGGTTATGAGAAGATTTTTTGAACGCACCTTTTGGGATGCGTGTCATGGTTTCTCCCAATTTCTTCTCGATCTGAAGAGGAAGAGATGGGATTTCATCTTTTTTACTTTTCTCAAAGGTACTTGGCTTACTGTAATCATGTGCTCTAGTCGTTATAAAGGTATCGCCTTTCACCATATACACATTCATGGATGGTGGATTATTTGCAGGCAAAGGGGGTCCTTGACTGCCCCCTTCCGCACTTGTAGAGGCCTGGGTTAGATTTTTCCCATGTTGAAATGGGTTCATTAACACAGTAGGCTGTTGTTGTGACAATAACTTTTGGGCCTCCGCAAGCCGAGGGAACTGATGAGTTGGGTGGTCTTTTGCACAAAGGTTACACAGATACTTCACTTTTCTTTTCTCAGTGTTTCCCCCGCCAACATTATTAGTGGGTTTCTTATCCCCCTTACCCTTATTAAGTTGTTTCATCTTTCCATCAGGCTGCTAGGTGGCCTTTGGATTTGTCAATTGCACACTATGTACATCCGACATTTGGGTAGGGGGAACAATTGGACCAGTAGTCTGGCTGGCCACTGTGTGATGTATAGACAGTTGTTGCAATTGTTTTGTCATCTGTTCAACGGGCTTTGCTTGTGTTGAACCAACAATACCATCGGCATGTGGTCCAACTCTTTGTCTGGTTTTATCAAGGATGGAGTGTGGCACATTCGACAAGATTTCGTACAGTAGCCCAGACTGAGAATAAATTAGCTCAAGTTGTTGAGCTCTCATGATGGCATATTTTTTGGAAAACACTACCGATGTTGCGACGTATTTGGATAACTGTGGGACAAAAGACTTAAGGAACCACTCAAGCAGGAATATTGGTGGGACTGGCACTTTAATCAAACTCTTCTAGCATCTCCATTCTCGTATGTGATCTGAGATATGGTCCGCTTTTGTCTGTGCAAAATTGGCCAGGAATTCTGTATCGACATCGTATCTCACAGGTAACTAGAAATGGTTTAGGAAATCCATTTCCAATTCACCGAAGAAAGAGTATCTTGAGCGGTTGAGCTCAATGTACCATTTCACAGCACTCCCAATGAGAGTGCGTTGAAACAATCACAATTGTACGGAGTCATCTTTCAATGAATTAGATGAGCACCAAAGGTCAAAGGTAGTCACATGATCTCCTGGATATTCATTAGGCCTGGCTTCGAATTTTGGAATGTCCAAAGGAAACTTCGTTGGCATAGGGGGCCAACACGGATTGTGACATATAGGGTCATTCAATAACCTAGTTAAGTCAGGAAAATGCAAGGTTTCCAGGAAAGGTAGTTTGGGTTGTTGGTTATAACCGTGGAAAAAGGGGCCTGGAGTTTGACTAGCACTAGGTTGCTAGGAAAAGTTGGGTTGCTGGCCAGGGTTCTGGTAGAAACCATGGCCATGACCAGCGTATGGATTTTGCACTTGAGGAGACATCATCGGTTGACTACCAAAATAGGATGTAGATGGTTGGGCATGTATTAAATTTGGAGGACTTTGGGAAGGGTTTTCCCATGCTGATCCCATGGGAATAGGTCATGTGCCTTGCCTAAGGTTCCATTGGTTATGAAAGGAGTTGCCCCCAATCGACATTCCTGACGAGGGAACTGGTCCTTGCCAAGCCTTCCAAGGTCCTGGTGCAGAAGGAATTCCTGGGTGTGCCCCTTATGCATGAATAGTACCCTGCATAGGATTTGGTTGTCCATAACCGGGATTGCCCCCGGTCGGAAAAGCAGTTGATGAGAAAGCGTTGTTACCAAATGCTCCGAACAAAGAAAATGGTGTTGAACCTACCGACATACTTTGAGAAGGTAGTCCTTGACTCCCTGCTCCTATCGCACTATGGTGTTTGTTTGATCCAGTGGGAGGCTGGAGAGAACCATTGAGTGAAGGGGACGAAGGAAGTATATGACCTCCTGAAGTGCCCCCTATGGACCCTGGCAGAGGAGCGTTAGATCTCCCTACCCCCATACCTATAGTCTGTGTAGTGGAGTAGGTAAGTACATGGCTTGTACCTGAGCTAGGCATCCCGTATGAGAATGAAGGGCCTATCGCACTATGTATGAAAGGATTAGTGGCCGCCGCCAAAGATGGGTTGGACCACTGCTCATGGTAGAGGCAGTCGAGACCATGGTGGCTCAGAACAACAACGGTGGGTTAGGGAGTGGAACACCCCCTGTGGTGACATCCATGGTGGGAATAGAAGAATTCCCGACAAAAGTGGCAGCCTTTGTTTCCATTGTTGCATGCGACACTGTCTGGTGCTCGTAAGGTAGGACCTGTACGATGATGGGCGCTGATAGTTCAATGATTGGAGGGTTGTAAATACCAAGAGCTTCTACTCCGAGGTCGTCAACGGTTGGTTCCTTTGGATGTTGGTCAGGCACAGTTTCCTGTGACCCGATTGCTTCAAAAGACCCTTATTGGTCTAGCTTTCGCCTTAGCAGTGGTGGGGGTAGCTCCAGTGTAACCAGTGGCAGGCCCAAAAGCCTTTATGACCGGCATAGCTCATGATCTTCCACTCTGTGAGAAGATCAAAGACACACTACGGATTTCTATTCGTTCAAAAAACAACACACACTAGAAAAAGTCCCTACGAGATAAAACAAGTAATCACTAAACTAGTTGGAAGAACAGTTACAAAAACCAACACTAGAGCAATTTACTGGTGCAAGTGAAACTCAAATACGGAAGAAACCTCTGGGTATACTCTGCAAATCATGGCCTAATTTCTATCCTAGGTACCACAGTATACCCATGTAGTCACCTGTGTAAGTCCCTAGAAAGATAGGCAACTAGGTTGCCAACGCACAAACAGTCACCAGGCGGGTACAGTCGACAGTCGGGTAGACCATAATGAGCAGGGTATCAAGCTCGAAACCTGTCAAGGGTATCGAAAACAAGTGGTCTGGAAGAAAACTGAGGACCTTGAATGGATTCAAGATCCATGAAGCTCCGTGGAAAATGAAATCGACGGAATCCCAAGACAAGCCCTCTAGATGTGTTCTCCACTACGCTTGGTCTGGCTTTGGAGGGGTTATCTCCGATACCTTTCCTTACGTGACCTCATGTTTATCTCCTGTGTTAGAGGGGGGTCCTGGATAACTTTCATGATACTGGACTTAGACACTCCCTAACTCAAACTCCGATGTTTGATTTAATGGCCTTGAAGAGTTTCCTCTCCAACTTAATTCAAAGCCCTAACCCTAAACTAGTTGGTTGACCCTACAAACATAAAAAGTCTAGTTAATTTTAGATTTAGCATTCTTTTTAAAGTCTCGTCTTAAGTCAAGGGTTATGGAAATGAAACTAGTGATGTTTTGAGTGACTCAAAGAGAAAATAAGCAGAAAAAATGGAAACAAAATAACCTTTATGAACAAATTCAAATTTGCATTTTTCAATTGCTTAACCATCTTTTCAAATTGTGATTTCTAAGATCTTTCAGCCAGCCCACTCAACACAGGATTTCACTCAACTATGAGCTACTTATTGTCTAAGTAAACCATTCATAACTTATGAAAACAAAACTTTTTTGTGATTATTAATGCAACCAACTACTCAATCAAACAAAGCAGTGAAAAGTTTTGTTTTGTTTTGTTTTGTTTTTATTTATTTATTCTATTTATTTTTTATTTTTTTATTTTTATTTAATGCTCATAGAAGAAAACATGAAAAATACCGACAAGTAAATACCACAAAAAACTTCTGGCCTAAGCGCAGATCGCAAAGAGTCACAAAAAATAACACACAAGCAGATTAAGATGGACTCTCACACTTGTCTAAAAACCCTATAAAAGGAAAATTTTGAGGAAAACTTCTTAATGAAAAAGAAAACTGTTGCTGTGATCAAACCTAAGTGACTGACTTCTATGACAGAGATCAAGAAACCTGAGAGTTATAACTCTTGATAAGGAAGAGGATGATTGCCTCTCCCTCAACAAAATTTTTCTCAACATGCACGCGACTGACAGTTCAACAACCAGCGTGTGCATGCGAGCTATGTAAAGTTAGGGCGCATGTACATGCATGAAAAACTTATGCATGCCACGTGTGCTTATACAACTCTTCAAAAATAAAAATAAAAGCAATCAAGCACTGGCAGAGACTACTGGTATTGAGAACCAAAATATCTTGAAGACTCAGAAAATGACTTTTCCAGAAAAAAGAAAACAATGCAGGGAAAAATACATAGAACAAAACCAATCTGAGGTGGAACCTAAGCTACAAAACTGCAAACACAGAAACCATAATGAGATCTAGAAAACCCATGAGGAGGATCACTCCTGACAGGGGAGAGGATGAATTCCTCTCTAATTTTTTTTTTCTGAATTCACACACGCAACTGACACTTCATCAGCTAGCGTGTACACACGGGCTGTATGAAGGTAGGGCGCAGGTACATGTGTGCAGGCCTTGTACAGGCCACATGTACCTCTGTGATTCTTGTAAAAAAAATGCAGCTAAGCAAAGAAATAGAGACCATTGGTATGGAAGACCAGAATCTTTGTTAGCTCAGACTTTTTGCGGACACTTTAAAAATAAAGGATGAAACCAATTTTTTAAAAATACCCAAGAAAGCAATCCCATAAAACCCTAGAGATCCCCAGTATGGTCGCCAATTCTGTTTTTGGGTAAATCTCCCCTACGGACTTAGCATTTAAGGGCTTTAATCATGCATGCAGAAAATGACCATTCAAAAGGCCTCTACTTTCTCCTACTCTCCCGACACAAAACCCCACACACATGCAATACAAAGGTGTAAAAAAGATTAGATAACTCTACCTTAAGTCCTTCGTTTGATGTCGATCCCTTTGTCTTCACTCGCTCTTTGATTGCGGGCCTCCTCCCAAAGATGACCTGCATTCACACATGAACAAATAGAGAGCTATGAACATGCATTTCATATACTAATTGTTGGGTTAAATGTGACAATATCATAAAATAAATATTCAACTTGAACACATGATATGGTGGGAAGGGGAAAGTATTCCTTTTTTGTATTAATCTTCACAAGAGTAAACATACAATATGTGGTCAACACTGCTCCTCGAAACTGGTCCTAGGCTCCTCTTTAACTGTCTTCCAACTACTTTTCTCTATAATTCTCTTTGCACAAGGATGGCTAAAGGTTGGGACAAAGGGAATGCCAATTTGGGTATAGTTTCTCTACTATGATTTCCCCCCTTTCAAATGGGACCCCTACCCATTCTTTTATAAGTTAGAAGGAGCTAGGTATTTGGTCGAATGACCGACCATGCATGGCTGAAAGGTTTAGTTAACTTACCCAAAGATGTGTGTTTCATCAAGAACTTTCCTTTTTTTGTGCTTCTGTAGGTCCACACAGGTTGTAGTGGGTCAACTAGAATGGACACTGTAGATACACGTGGGCTGTAGTGGGTCAGCTAGCATGGACCTTTAAAAATGGATTTTTTTAGAAGAGTTGTTCAGTAGTGGCTTGGCAAAGAAGGAATATGAGATGGCCTGATGCCAGGTAAGCATGTATGGTGAAAATTAGGGTTATAATAGTAGTCCCTCCATGCGTTTTCCTAGGAGGTCAACAACAAACCCCACGACCTGCGTGGGTCTTTTCTTCTAGACTAGCTTACCAAAAATCAACTGGAAAGAAAGGTGCACTGTGCCATTCTGGATGGAGGCTACCTTATAGCCTCGCTTCCCCTTCTCCACATCATCATAGGTATATTTAATATTCTACGCCAGGGCGCGGTCTGTAGCCTTTCCTGGGTAAAATTCTTGTGGCTATGGTCCCTACATGCTCAATCCGGTGATCCGATGGATCAACACTAGATCGACGGTGATGCATCTGTCCAGCCATATATAACCACCATGGAAGCTCGATAGCATGAGCTTAACGCATGAATTAACCTCATGGTGCCTTCCAAAATGGGGTATTTTCATCACGTTTAGAATAGTGGACTGCGTGAGGTCCATAGTCCATGGTTGGTGTATTATCTTCGACTTCTTCCCCTTCATCCTGGTCAAATACCTATGTGGGGTGAGCATGCCAAAGTTCTTGCGGTCTCCCAAGTTGAATTCATTGATATTCAACGTCAGATTATTATCCAGTTGAGACTTGCCTGTGTGTATCCCCTTCGGGAGGTACGAAGTAATCAAGGTGTAGTCAAAGTCCCTGGGGACACTGTCATGATTCATCGCGTCGGCTAGAGGCGGGATGTATTTGGGTAGGATGGATGGGATAAGCTTCACGTTTGATAATTCATCATGATTCTTGGTTCGTTTCTCAGTCGCAGCTCAGGATGGTCCAGATCCATGAGCAATCGACGAGGAGGCTTCCACTCCTCTCGTTGATGAAGCTTGAATCTCGATGGACATCACCTTCTCAGCCATTAGATTGACGAGAATTTCCTCTACTAACTTTTCTACTACGCTGAGTTCATATGACATGCACGCTCGAGATCGGATAACTTAGGTCTATGAACAAACACTCAATGCAATAGAAAAGGTGGCAAAGTCTCAGTAAACAAAGCGCATAAATAGTCAGCTCTCTGCGGGCTCAAAGAATCACTGTTTTCAAAAGTGTTCTCGGTACAACGTTCGATGGGATAAATAGACAACGTCATAATGGATCCCTCCAACAGACAAGAAGCCTTCATCAATGCAGTTCTGTCCATTATGGTGCGGTCCCAATGGTCCAATGGCGAGGTTTCCGGTCATAACCGCGTTTCTAGCCGTTCTGGAGTGTCAGTCTAACGGTCATAATGCCTCCAACAGTTATATCACTCCTCCACGACGAAGTTCCAATCTGAGCTGCTCTGAGATTCCGCCGAAGTTCAAATTCTGGAGACCTTCCTTCTGCGATGTCTTCTTTGGAACTTCTTGTAATTTTTCTAACTTTGCTTTCTTCTTGTTGAGATTTCTAGACCTCTTCCATGTTGTTTGCACTCTTTTCGTCGATGTGTGAGAAAAAAGTGAGTGCTTACATGCCTAGTTGGGCTCTGCTAGTCATGACAGCTGTAATGTAAAAGGTTAGAAAGAAAACAACTAAACTATTAACAAGAATTAAACAAAAACTA
>SNQJ01S0145462.1:13429-24083 GCA_010110895.2 Picea sitchensis | reverse complement strand
AGCCATTTTTGTATAGTTTTGGCCCTTTTGCTATGCTGTGGAATTAATCCTTGTGCCATGAATGCCTGTTTTTCTGTGATGATGATGCGGAGTTCTTGTTGTCCTGTGCGGACGAAATTTCAGTGATAACACATGTGATATGCATCTCGATATTCCTCTTTCCATTCTGATTCTTATCTCCTCTTCGCATAGTAACTTCACGTTGTTGATTATCTTTCCTCGGATTCAAGGGAAATACTTCTTCTGTGTCTGGGGTAGGTGCTCTACTCTCCTTTACAGACAGGTGTTTCAAGTCTTCCTGTGTTCTTTCAACTTCGACATCCAAGTCTCTGGTTCTTAACAACTTCGACCTATTCTCATGTTCTTCAATCAATTGCACTATCCTCCTAGTCATGAAATATTTTAATGCTTTCTTTTTCTGTTCTAGAGCTTCCTCTTCTTGTTTTCTTCAGATATGATCTTTCTCAATCTAGGTTTTTCCTAGCAAAATATCAAATGGGGCATTGCTCTCAATGAAATTAATGACCTCAAACTCTTCCTCTGTTGAAGTTCCATGAGTACTCATAGATATCTGGGTAAGTCTTCCACATAGGGTTATTAGCTTTCCTCTGAATAATCCTATTCCTCCTAATGACGGGATCATAGAAGGCTTTCCCAAAATTTACCAAGTTCTTTCTGTCATGATATTCACTTGTGTTTCCTCATCCAAAACACAGTCTATGTTGAAGTCTCCTATTCTTGATTCTATGCACTCTTTTTCTTTGAATATCTCTGATAAGTTGATATCTCTGTGATCATTCAAAGTTTCTTTCATTTGTAGTAATACAGTCTTTGATTCTTTCTGGGGTTCTTCCCTAGTCTTAATGTTTTTTCCTGTCTCATGGTTTTCTTGTCTCATATTCATCCTTTCAACCCTAGCAATCATTCTAGGGAAATCTAGAGCTTCATGGTCCATAGCTTTACAACAAAGACAACTAGGACTTCTACCAAGGAATTTCTTAGCAAGATGTCTCGGTCTTCTGCAACTGTAACAAAGAGTTAATCCTCTCTTTCTCTTAAATGATCCCAAGACTTTCTTTTACTGTGCACTAGGATCAAAGTAGGCAACTTGGAAAAAATTACTTCTAGGATAATGCATCCATTTGTTAGTCCAAAAATACTTTCTATGCATAGGAATAACATATCTTTCACAATTTCTATCATATCTACTCATATCAAATCTTCTTTCTTCTAATCGTTCCCTATTTTTCAGAATAGGACAAAATTTATCAAACATACCTAGATCCATACTTTCAAAACACAAATTTCTACTTATATTAACTTTAACAGAGCACAAAGCTTTCAGATCTTACCTTTTCAGTAAAAAAATTTCATTGTTCTTACCTTTATCAGAGCACCAAGCTTTAAGACCTTACCTCTTTTCTTAAGATAAAACTTCTCTTCTTAGCACAGATCTTCGTAAGTCAAGTAGAACACTGCGCACTAGGGAAACTGATCTACGCACAAAGCTCTCTCTTTTCTTCAATTCCCAGCAATCACAATTTCAGTCCCGACAATGGAACCATTTGTTGGCACAAGGGTAGACCCAGGGTTCAACGCTTCAACAAAGCAACCATAACACAGGATATACATGGTTCACCCCCAGCCTAGGGCTATGTACACCAACTCTTCTCTTCTTTATTATCTTTTGTCAATCTTCTTACATGCACAGAACCCAAAACCCCCACTCTGCATAGGACAGGAGATCTGCGCACACCTCGCTAGATCCTCCTTCCCTAAGTTAGGTCATAGCACAAATCCTTCCTACACAGTCTGCACACAAGATTCTTACAATCACTTGCACTTATCTCTGCAAGTCTTAACACATAGTATGCATAAATCCTCTAGCTCCGCACTAAGCCGATTCCACTAGGTATACTACTTCTTACATCACCTAGATTTCTATTTATACATTACAAAATGAGCCTAAACATGGGTAAACCCATGGGCCAACATCCCATACCCCTTACATAAATCCTAATCCCAAACATTCCCTCAAAAGGGGTCAAGATCCCGTGATCTCCGCTTCAACTTGTGCTCCGCCTTTGACCAGCTTGTCGAAGTCCCAAAATAGGTCAAACATGACCAAGGATCTCCAAAACTTGGTCAAGGGCCAACATCATGAAAAACACCACAAAATGCCCTCCTTCACCCTTTCACCCTCTAATCTCTAGAGTGTGTCTCTCCAAGGTGAATGAGCCTCTCCTCAAGGTAAGGGCCTTTCCCACACTACATGCACCCTCCAATCCTATAGAATGTTCCCTCCTCTAGAATGTGTGCCCCTCCTCCATAGAATGTTCCCTCCTCCTAGAAATGTGCACCCTCACTCATAATATATCTGTCTACTACTCTAGAGAAAGCCTCACTCATATGAGTAATCCTCTCCCAAGATGGAAGAGAAACCTGCACTATATGTGCGCCCTCCTCACAAGAATGTGCCCCTCTCTACTAGCAAATGCACCCTCCTCTACTAGAATGCACCCTCTCTAGGATAATAGCCAATCCTCCATGGAATACCTCTCCAAGAAAACTCAACTCAAGCTATGGCTTCCTCCTCATACCCTCAAACTTGTTAGCCTTCCTCTCAATATTTGCGTCCAAGTGCTCCTTCTCTTCTCCTCTCCTCTCAAGTCAATAATGAGTCTCATAAATGCTCTATTCACTCCTTTATCCTCATTTGTCCAAACCCTAAAATATCAATGGCCTAGATCCAATCTATCCAAGTCTAATAAATGGGCGAGATTGAATCCCTAAATCTCAGTTAGAAAACCCACTTTCCTTAGTTATTTTTATGTCTATTAATTCACCCACAAAGTGAATTAATTGTCACTTTAATGACTTAAATGACATATTTCACTTTTGACTTAAATATCCTAAGTCAATGTGAAATTAGAATCACAAAGTAAAGTAAGAAGGGTAATAGTATCCCCCTTTGTGTTTAGAGACTCACAAACACAAGGGAACCACTTTCCAAGGTACCCGAATCTCAACACTCCCTCTTACCGAGGAAATTTCCCTTAGCCACCAATATCATCCCTATAGTCGACATGGTTGCCTGCTGGCATATACTCGGTGAGTATGGTTGTACCCTGATCAATGAAAGTAGTCTCTGACATAGATCTGCTCAATCTACGTGATCTATATATGGAAGTGTCTCTCCACCTATACAAGATCACCTAGATCTTGGTATCAAACCAAAGATCTCCACCTTTGTTTCCCACAAAGGATTTATACCTCCTGGCATATCGCCAAAAATCACTACTCTTAGAATCTCACCAAGAGTCGCTCTCTTGGCATCTCACCAAGAGTCTCCCCCTCTTGGTATCTCACCAAGAGTACCTGGATCTCGACATCTCACCAAGATCCTCAACTTTGCCTCTCGCCACGTAGCTTCCACCTGAAGTGGATCCAGAACCTGATCTTATTGTCTCTATATCCAAGTGAGGCTCAAGACTTTGTGGTACCCTTTCACTCCTCCTCGTCAATATCTGATGCTCTGAAGCCCCTGCACCAACCCTCTGTCTCGGCAACTATGAAATTGAAGTTGTCCCGGGTGGATCAATCACCCCCTCTGAAGATGGTGAACTTGAAACCTAAGTCTGAGCTCCCTTTGAATCACTACTATGAGTCAATAGGTCCTCCTCAAATTTGTCTCCCCATCTGATTTTGGATGGTGTAACAACATACAAAGAACTGGTGAATGCACACTCTCTCGCAAACTGTGTATCGAATTCAAGCTCCTCTGTTGTCGCTGCTGAAACATCCTGCTACTTATTCTTCTTCTTGGGACACTATCTTGCATAGTGACCCATATCTCCACAAGAAAAGCATCTCACTGTGCTCATGTCTGTCTTTTTCCCACTGCTGCTCTCTCCTCCTCGTGGTGGGGCCCCAAACTTGGGACGCTGTCGACATCCTCGGTCGGTCTTATTATTTTCCTTTGTCCAAAGAGAAATATCTTCATCACCCTGCATTATCTATTTCTATCTAGAAGCCTCTCCTATAAGTCTAGTCTCCTCCTGAAAGAAATCATCCCACATCCTCTCCCAAGTGGGCATGACCTCCCTAGAAACAATGCCATGAACGAATGGACCC
Source organism: Picea sitchensis (assembly GCA_010110895.2). NCBI lineage: Eukaryota > Viridiplantae > Streptophyta > Pinopsida > Pinales > Pinaceae > Picea > Picea sitchensis. The sequence goes on along the minus strand of SNQJ01S0145462.1, from coordinate 19,949 downwards.
CATGGCTTGGTGAAGTTGTTTAAGGTTGTCCTCACCATAGATTCTGGGTCCACCACCTCTCCAATGGCTCCAATATCATCTCTGATCTAGGTGTATCGGCCAAGGAAAGAAGTAATCGACTCATCCTGGAGCATGTGAATGCCCCTGAGTCGATCATGAAGAACCATATTTCGGTTCTCGTTAGAGCTCTCATAAATCTTGCATAGAGATGACCACATCTCAAATGCCCAATATTTCCCAGTCAAGTTGGGAATGATGTGATCCTACATTGAATCACATATCATCCTCTTTGCCTTGTTGTTCCTCTTCCTGAACTCTGCTAACAATATGGGAGCAGTAGCAGGAGGAACAAAAACATGCACCTCAACTATATCCCATAGTTCGAAGTCCTCCAAGACAAAGAAAATCCTGGCCTTCCAAGGTGACCAGTTGCTAGCTCCAGCTAGCCTATCCTCCACACGCATATGATATGTTGACATGACTTCCCTCTGGACTCAAACTGATGTTGCAACTATAAAGGAAATTTACTTCACTCTTGTCAACACAGGTGTGAAAGAGGCAAACGAACACTGACTTCACTCCTAGCAATATAGGTGTGAAAAGAGGTCGTGAAATACAACCTCACTCCTATCCACGTGATGTAGAAGCATCTCTCTACCTTAGAACACACCGATTTATTAGCACGAGTGGTGCGCATTCAAGGAAGGGAGAGGCGTTTCCCTCTCATTTTGTCTTCAAGAATCTAAATTGTGATTAATGAAATTAATATTGAAAGGTTGGTAGAGTCAAGTTGTGCCTTCGCACAAGATGTAGATGAGGTCACCATTAAGTGGTTGACGGTAGGATGGATCTTCATATGATTCGGATCAGATTTCCATCATTGTAATCTGCCTCATTAGTCAAGCGTTTTGAATGGTGATTAGACACCACTAGATTAGCTTGGAGGGAAGCTCATTGAGCCCCTCTTGTATAAACTATTGTATTTTTTCCAGTAGAGAATACGTAGGGAATAGGAGAGAGAGAGAGTCGAGACTCATTTGTAGTCTGGACTCACATATTCTATTGGCCATTCCACCATTAATAGAAAATAACAGTTTTTCCTGTTTGTCAATTTCTGTGTAATGGATATTTGGTTATGAATGGCATTCATATGCGTGTATGTTGTAGATGTATGTTAGGTATCATATGCAGGGATATAATTATAATATTCTATCTATGAGTGTGTTGTATTAAGTCTGGTTCTCAAGGGTAAGTGCAAGGAGTGTGCGACGGAGAGTGGAAACTCTATGAGCCGACGCAAGGAGTGTGTATCTGAACTCGGTCGAGTCAGAAGAGAAGCTTCCAGGAGGGAACACTAGGATAATTCACAGAATCAGAGGGAAATTTCAAGGTGGTTGGGTACCTTGGATTGAAAGACTGCGTGGGAGGAAGCACAACGCAGAGTTATTGAATACTTTGTAATACTCTGCCGGAAGGGCATAGAGAAAGTACGAGTGCATACAAGAGAAACACATTCTGAAGTGTTGGAAGTGTTGAGAGAACCCCAGGGTTGTTGAACATTTTGAGGAAGGAAGGCTTTGCAAGAGTGCATCGACAAAGGAAAGGAGATGACTTAACAATTCTGGAAGGGCTAAGGGAAAATCCGTTGAAAGTCTTGGCCGAGCACAAGGAGTGTGCCAAGGATATATTAAGTTCATCTACAAGCTCAGGAGGAAGAGCGTTAAGTTACCAGGAGGGCACCAAAAATTCCACTGAAGGACGTAGAAGAACTAAGAACCTCAAAGGTTTCAAGACGCGAAAATTCACAGAAAAAATTGTGCACGACTCTGAAAGGAGTGAAAAAGAAGGTTGAGAACAGTCTAAGTCTCGAGCAGATATTGCGCTAAGTGTGCAAGAAGCTCGAGGACTTGCCAAAGTTATAAATACCATGAAATCATCCATCATCTGGAGGAGACAGGTGGAAGAAGATCAGGAGATCTGGGAGTTGGAATTTTAGAAGGTTTGCCAAGAGTAAATAGAGATATTCGCGAAGTCACGAAGAGTGGTTTGAATCCAAACTGTTATATCTGGAAGGGACGCGTGGAAGAAATCCACACGATTTGGAGGAATAACACTCTGAGAAATATCCAAGGAGGATATCAAGAGACTCCCGAAGGCCGAAGTCCAAAGAGATTGTAGTCATCGATCAGAAGGAGGGATGGGGACCGTTGATCCTCGCGTCATTTGAGTTCATTGATTCGGAGTTCAGGAACATAAGAGTTGACTGTCGTGGAAAGAGCCAAAGCCTGAATCCCAAAGCGCTTTGCATGGTTGAGCCCTGGGACACAAACCAAGGTCACGTGATGGAAAGGGCCTAGCACGGAGAGCGAGTGTCACCACCAAATTTCTTCAAAGGGACAAGAAGAGAGCCACGGGGTTAAAAGGACACGTACTTTGGGGAAAGAAGGACCTATGATAGAGTTTTTCAGGTTCCACCAAGGAGTCGAAGAGTCAATCTGACTCAGGTGTTTGAGAATGATCCTAGACCGGGAGGTCACACAACCCCAAAGGAGAAGGGAAGGGGGTGGGGTCTACAAAAGGTGGTATTAGAGCCTAAAATTGTTTTCAGGAAAAGGAGACAGTCTCTCTACATCAAGTAGAGTCAGAGCACATAATTGATTTTTGTAGGGAAGGGAGACAGAGTGCGATAATCTGTGGAAACTATTGCAAGGTGTGTAGCAGATGATAAATAGCTAGGTGGGCTGCAGGAGAAGCAATATGGTCGTTGGATGTCATGAGCATGGTTGAGGAGAAGTCTTCCCGTAGAAAAGAAAAGTGGAGATGGAGAAGGAGCTCAATGAAATCCGAGAAAAGATGGAGAGGCTAGCATTTAAGATGCATCATGAAGTAAAGGTGTGTTGGAGATACAAGCAGCCTTTGAAAAGGACAGCTAAGTGGCATGTTTGGAATTTTTTAGCCAGATGGCATCAACAGGTGTTAAAAAAGTGGTTGAGATGTGTCAAAAACCTCAGTGGCGAGGGAAGGTGATCTAGGAGGAACCTCATAGGTTGTCAGGTGGGAAATATGAAGGGGTCAGTCGATCTCGTAAGCTGCTGAGAGGGTAGAGGAGAGATCCCTAATTTCCAAGTGGGAAAGGGAGAAGACATGAGCTTAGCTAAGAGTTCACGTCAACAAAGGGTTTTGATAGATGGAGAGGAGGAAGAAAGGCCTCATCCATATGAATATTCATGCAGAAATGAAAGCCACGTGAATGAAGATGATGACAAGTTGGAAACTTTCATCACATTGGAGAAGGATCAGAGGTGCGTTTTGGTCATTGGAGGAGTCGAGATATTCCTGCCAAGCAACTGAGGTGAGGCTATCACAGGGGTTGCAGATGCAAAAAAAGGACAACAAGATGAGATTGTCATGGAGGAGAAGGAGAAGATACTGAAGTCTGTCCCAACAGAGGAGGAGCACCCAGTTGAGTTACTCACTCAATGGGAGATGGAGTTAAAGGCACTAGAGGATTGGTTATACAGTACAAAACTAGAAGGTGGCTACCATGAGATAGCCATGCTAGAAGAGACATGCCAACACAAGTTGCAGTTGGAGAGAGCTGGAATGGAACCAGCCGAAGAACTGACAAGAGTTAGTCTATCAGAGGAGGTAGTTGAACAACAGTTCAATGGTGAGACTGTGGAATTGGAGTTTGCAGTAGAGTGGTCAGTCAGTGTCATAAGGGATGAAAGAAGCATGGGAGATCAAGACGACTACCCATAGAGCAGCATGAAGAGTTGCAGCCGATGAATTTGAACCAGACGATGAAGCAATTAGAAGAATCCATAGAGGAGATAAGGAGGTTGATGTTGAGGTTAGCAGAAGAAGCGGTCAGGAAGGAGAAGTTGGATAGGAAGGAACTTGCATGAGCAACAGGGAGGATGAATATGCATAAGAAACAGAAGACACAAAGAAGAGGAGTGTAAGAACAACTCCAAGATAAATTTTGGGATTTAGGAGGATTTCAACAGAGCTGGGAAGCTCATGAGCAGGAGCTCATGAATTTTCCTAGTCATGGAGTATGATGCAGGAGCATCGCTCTACCTCAACACACGCCAGTTTATTAGCACAAGTGGTGTGCATTCAAGGAAGGGAGAGGTTATTCCCTCTCATTTTTCCTTCGAGAATCTAAATCGTGATTAAATCAATTAATGCTGACAGGTTGGTAGAGTCAAGTTGTGCCTTCGCACAAGTTGTAGATGAGGTCTCCATTAAGTGGTTGACGGTAGGAGGGATCTGCAGCTGATTCGGATTAGATTTCCATCATTGTAATCTGCCTCATTAGTCAGGTGTTTTGAATGGTGATTAGACACCACTAGCTTAGCTTGAAGGGAATCTCATCGAGCCCCTCTTGTATAAACTCTTGTATTGTTTCCAGTAGAGCATACGCATGGAATAGGAGAGAGAGAGTCGAGACTCAGTTGTAGTCTGGACTCACATATTGTAATGGACATTCCACCATTAATAGAAAATAATATTTTTTCATGTTTTTCAATTTCTGTGTAATGGATATTTGGTTATGAATATCATTTGTATGCGTGTATGTTGTATATGTATGTTAGGTATCATCTGCAGGGATATAATTATAATATTCTATGTGTGAGTGTGTTGGATTAAGTCTGGTTCTCAAGGCTAAGTGCAAGGAGTGCACAACAGAGAGTGGAAACTCTGTGAGCCGACGCAAGGAATGCATATCTAAACTCGGTCGAGTTAGAAGAGAAGCTGCCAGGAGGGCACACCAGGATAATTCACAGACACGGATGGAAATTTCAAGGTGTTTGGGTACCTTGGAAAGAAAGACTATGTGGGAGGAAGCACATCGCAGAGTTACTGAATACTCTGTAATACTCTTCCAGGAGGGCATAGAGAAAGTATGAGTGCATACAAGAGAAACACATTCTGAAGTGTTGGAAGTGTTGAGAGAACCCCAGGGTTGCTGAACACTCTGAGGAAGGAAGGCTTTGTAAGAGTGCATCGACAAAGGAAAGGAGATGCCTTAAGACTTCTGGAAGGGCTAAGGGAAAATTCGGCGAAAGTCTTATCCGAGGGCAAGGAGTGCACCAAGGATACAATAAGTTCATATTACAAGCTCAGGAGGAAGAGTGTTAAGTTGCCAGGAGGGAACCAGAAAGTCCACTGAAGGACGTAGAGTAATTCAGAACCTCGAAGGTTTCAATCCGAGCAAAGTCATACAAGAATTTGCGCAGGACTCTACAAGGAGTGTTGAAGAAGGCCGAGAACAGTCTAAGTCTCGAGAAGAGATTGCGCTAAGTGTGCAAGAAGGTCGAGGACTTGTCAAAGTCCTGAAGACCATGAAATCATCCATCGTCGGGAGGAGATAGGTGGAAGAATATCATGAGATCCAGTAGTTGGAATTCCGAAAGGTTTTCCAAGAGTAAACAGAGATCTTTGTGAAGTCGCAAAGAGCGTTTTGAATCCAGACCATTAGATCTAGAAGGGACGCGTGGAAGAAATCCACATGATTCATAGGAATAACACTCCGAGAAATATCCGAGGAGGATATCAAGAGACTCCCAAAGGCCACAGTCCGAAGAGATTGTAGCCGTCAATCGGAAGGAGGGATGGGGACTGTTTATCCTCATGCCATTTGGGTTGATTGATTCATAGTTTGGGAACCTAAGAGTTGGCTATCGTGGAAAGAGTTGAAGCCTGAAGCCCGAAGAACTTTGTGTGGTTGAGCCTCGAGACACAACTCAAGGTCACGTGATGGAAAGGGCATGGCATGGAGAGTGAGTGATTCTGCCAACTTTATTCAAAGGGCCAAGAAGAGATTCGTGGGGTTAAAAGGACCCACACTTTGGGGAGAGAAGGACCCGTGATAGAGTTTGTTTAGTTCCAACAGGGAGTTGAAGAGTCAATCTGACTCAGGTGTTTGAGAACAATCCTAGACCGGGAGGTCACATATCCCTAGAGGAGAAGAGAAGGGGGTGGGGTCTGCGGCACCATGCAGTTGTGAAAAGAGGTTGTCCACAAGTGTCAAATATCATCCCTATACTATCCAACAAATCTGCCCACAAGCTGTCCACAAACTCTATCAACACATTGTCCAAAACATCTCCCTGAAATTTCCAACTGGCACTAACTAAGAGGCACTTTCAAATCTGATTTTACTCACTATTTTGGACAGTAAAATTGTTGTCCAAAAACAACCAACATATCTGATTTTTACCTCACAAAACTACCCACAAAAATGATAAAAAATTAGCAAGACTAAGACACCTTTGGCTCTGATACCATGTAGCTTTTTTGAGGTCCTATGAGGCTTCCAACTAAGGTCTGTCTTTGACCTTAAGTTTGGCTCTAAGTTTTAAATCTTTGGTTGTCCCTTGCTATTTTTTTAGGACATCAAACAATCACCAACTTTCTGCTCAATATTTTGGTGGTTAAGTGTCCTTTTGAGGTGCCCTTGCAAGTGTTTTCTTTTCTCAATATTTGCGCATGCAATATACATAAAAAAAAA
>SNQJ01S0145462.1:0-12424 GCA_010110895.2 Picea sitchensis | reverse complement strand
TGGCCTAGATCCAATCTAGCCAAGTCTAATCAATGGGTGAGATTCAATCCCTAAATCTCACTTAGGAAACCCACTTTCCTTAGTTTTCTTTATGTCTATTAATTCACCCACAAAGTGAATTAATTGTCACTTTAATGACTTAAATGACGTATTTCACTTTTGATTTAAATATCCTAAGTCAAAGTGAAATTAGAATCATAATGTAAAGTAACAAGGGAAATAGTCTCCCCCTTTGTGTTTAGAGACTCACAAACACAAGGGGACCACTTTCCAAGGTACCCAAATCTCAAAAAATGTGTCTCTCACTCTGTAGTTTCCTAAATTTATCTCCAAGTCCGAAACTCTATCTAAACACTCCATGGTATGGCCATATGCTACTGCAACATCAAACCCCTCAAACTCCTAAGTCTGAAGTGCTTGTCTCGATACCAATGAAGCGTAAATGAAGTTGTGGGTGGCCCCACCATCTATCAGGGTGATTTCCCATTGTCCCTGAATATTCCCTCTAATATGGATGGTATCATACTTGGGAACACTAGAAAGGGTCACTATGACTCCTCCCTTTGATGGTTTCCATCTGTTATCCTACTCAGGAGGCCGTGGAACTATCGGTGGGTGGGATCCTTCCAGTGTCGGTGGTCTACAAGGAGGATGCTCCTCTGCCTATGCTGACTCCTCCTCTGAGCTAGTGGATCCACTTTCCTGCTCCTCCTCCTCACTATCCACATTGTCTTCTGCCACCTCAATATAATGAATCCCTCCCTTTCCCATGTACCTATGGCCTAGGAACCAAGGGTCTCTACAGTTGAAGAAAATATTCTTTCTCATAATCTCTCACCTTGTCTCATCATCCAACTTCTCCTTTCCCTTCCATTCTCTCTGGAATGGCGTCATGTCTCAGTCCTTCTATGGTATGAAGGGTTTAGTCTTTGGCACTAAGTCTGCCAAATCTTGAGTGCATAAGATGTCATCCTGCAAAGTGTGAGGCATGTATGCCTTTACCCATCCTCTTAAGGGCTTTGTGAGTCCCTCTGTGAATAACATGATCAACCTGGGCTCTGATATATCTGTCACTACCACTATTACCCAATAAAAATCCATGATGAAAGCCTATGATGTCCCAGTTTTTCTCAACTGGGCTAGATCCCTGAAGTGGATCTCGGGATCCCTCCTGTCAAGCTTGTATATGAGTCTCTCTGTGAAATCCCTGTAGGAGGTGATGTGATTGTGACCCAACATCACCAATCCATGATGACACCACTCATGTGCCTCACCCTCCAAGTGTAGGGTAGAGAAACTGATGGCCTCTGTCTCTGTCATCTGGTTGAGCTTGTAGTATGTGTCTAGCTTTTGTACCCAAGCTATGGAAGTGCATTTAGACGATCCGTCAAAAGAAGGTATGGTGAGTTTACCAACTTTCTGGATGAAATCAATGTTATGCCCCTGTTGCAGCTGCTGTCCTCCTCTATGTGTCTCTATGGGGCGGTTCTTAAGCCCGAGTCCACAATACTTGACCAGGATCATCTCCTGATGGAATTCAAGGCCCAATGCTGCATACTCCTTCATGTACTATGCAATGTCCTCCGCTTGAGTGGGTGGCCTCTGTGCTATCGATTTTTGTGCTGCTACTGGGGGTTCTCTCTGGAAACTAGGGAACAATGTCCTGGGAATCCTACTCGAAGAGGTGTATGTGAGAGTAGGATATTGGGGTCTACTACCTTCCCTTGGATTCCCCTGTGTTGCAAGTGGGGCTTGTGTTCTTGGGGTTCCCACTATAGCCAATCTATCAGCCATCTACGCCAAATACTGAGTCATGGCTTGCTGACTGACTACCAGATTGTCGAGTACCTACATGAAGGCTGCTTCTGGATCCATAGGGGCTTTGCCACTACCCTCTAGTCTCTCATATCTATCTCCTAACATCCTCTCAGCCTCACGCTATTCCCTTCTCTCTACTTCCCTATGTGCCTCTTCCTCTTCCTCTGAGTTGGGAGGAAAAGGGGGAAAATTAGATCTAGGTCTTCCCTCCTTGCATTTGTTGTAAGTGACATATTCATCACCTACGTGCTCATGGCCCCCTAGGTCCTCTGTTGCACTCATCGTCTTTAGTCACAGGTTGGCAGGACTAAAGCTCTCATACCAGTGTAATGTTCCTAACTTGGCTAGTCTAGGAAACTCTGTTAATGTGTGTCTAGGATTAATTGTTGGCATCATATAAATCAACATTCAAATAACAATGGCGACAAAAGATTGCAAATCTTATATTATGAAATATACGTGGAGTACAAATTACGAATGCGGCTGAATAAAATGAATCACTCGGCTAAATCAATGACAAAAGGATCCTAGTTGGAATACAATAGCAACTAAAACAATAATACCTGATACCTGAAGAATGTTGTGGAATGCAATGGATGAGATGAAGAATTGTTGCGAATATGCCATCTCGTATGACAACTATGCAAGTCTAGAAAGTTCTCCTTGGTGGCTACACCTCTTGGAAATGCTTGGACACTATCCCAAACAATGCGCCCTGCTCTACCTCACAGACCTAGTGATTGTTCGGACCTCAACTGGTGTATATGGTCCCTGGATAGAACCCATTGCGGAAATGCACCCCCTTTTCTTTGGGAAAATTGTGCCCTAGTGATTCCACCATCAGAATAAGTTGATGTGTGTCTCAAACTAATCACCCAGGTCTATTGTGAAATGGGTCGGAAGGATTTTCCCGGATCTGAAATGATTATCTCTCGGGAACCCCGAATGTGTCCTCCCCAAGTGTCACACTCCCAATGTCTGGAAAGTGTGCCCTAGATGATTCCTCCGTCGAAATCTAACGAGGAACCAGGAAAAATATGTTCCTTGCCTTCCTCTCAACTGGGTCAGAGGAGAATCTATGAACTCTCCTTGAAAGGGACAAGTTGATCCACTGAACCTCCTTAGAAGTTGCGCCCTCACCCTGAATGAGTGCACCCTTGCTGCTGCAACCTGCGAAACTACTGCTGAATATTGATGGAATATTTGTGTGACCTCCTCGGTGACTAGGGTGTATCTCTCAAAACTGAAATCAACCACTAGTGTATTCCTCCTAGAATCCACTGAGCTACCTCTCTTGAGATGCACCTCTCTCCTCAATGACAAGTCAAAATATACATAATGATGAATTAGGTCATTGAACCTTCTCTTATAGTTGCCTGAAACCCTAATTCATTGCTGACTTCTAATTTTAACTCGTATGTTCTATTTTTAGCTCAAATTGGCTTAAAAGTGATTTTAGCCACTTTTAGCTCAATGTCACTTTCCGAATATAACACCTTTGACTAGAGTGACCTCTAGTAACCCTGTTTACCCCTTTCTAGCCTTGGCTATAGTCTAACGGGCCATTTTAGACCATTAAGCATCCTCTCTCGAGATCCTATTTGGAAAAGGACATTACAGTTTGGAAGCCCGTGGTATTTTCCCATGGTATTTGGAAAAGTGAAATAAAAAAAATGAGAATTAATTATTTAATTAATGGGTGTCGTGAGGTTTTGAAATAACATGTCCCTTCATGAAGGGTTATGATAAAGTATAAAAAGATAAAGTATTGAGAGAAAGTATGTGGGTGAAAAATGTAATAACATTTGAAAAAGTGGATGAGAAAAGATTGAATATCATTCCAAAATGGGAGAGTAGAGAAATCAATTTTAGGTCAGTTTGTCATTTTCATGATAACTTATTTTCCAGGACATTTCAGACTACAAAATTTTGATTTGACGGGGGAAATATCTCTGGATACATGTGGTCAAAATTTCAAACATTGATTTGCTATACTTTCTGAGATATTCCCTGTGGAATTAGGGTTCTTGAATGCTCTTAAAATCAATTTCAAATAGGTCAGTTTGTAAGTTTTACTATAACTTATTTTGTGGGATGTTTTAGACCTGTGAAATTTTGAGGAGACATAGGTGATATCTCTAGGTACATGTTAAAATTTCATATGTTGGTTTGCTACACTTTCTAAGATATTCCACGTGGAAGTTAGGGTTTCTTAATAGTCCTGAAATTAGTTTCAAACATGTCATTTTGGCATTTTCTCTATAAATTATTGTTTGGGACTTTTCAAACTGTGAAATTTTCATGAATCCAAGGAGACATATAGAAGTACTTCAGGTAAAAAATTTAGACTTTGGTTCACTATAACTATTGAGATATACCCTGTGGAATTTAGGGTTTCTGAATGGTCTTGAAATCAATTTCAAATAGGTTAGCTTGGCATTTTCTCTATAACTTCTTTTTTGGGAATTTTCAGACGATGGAATTTTGAAGGATATGAGGAGACATACATGAGAACCTTAGGTAAAAATTTCATAATTTGGTTCTCTACACATTCTAAGCTATACCCTGTGGAGTTTAGGGTTTATGAATGGTCCTGAAATCAGTTTCAAACAGGTCAACTTAGCATTTTCTCTATAAAAAAAAATTGGGACTTTTCAGACTATGAAAGTTTTAGGGAGCCTGTTACACATGATTTTGGTCACTCTGGTGATGTCTCAACAATGATTTATTCAGGCTCCCAACAAAGACCTTTTTCCTGATAAAAGTGACTCCTTTCTTCTTCCAAAAACATATTTTTAAGATGAGTTCGCAGGCTGCCTATGGTCTACGGTGTGAGAATCCTTCATTCTCGTAGGCCACCCACAATTAAGGTGTGAAATTCTCACAGTATTCTCCATATATAGGGTGCGAACCTATTTTTAAGCTTGGAAAGGAGAAGAGGTCTCGAGGGTTCTAGAAGGGAATCTTCTAGAAAATGAGTTGGCATTTGCATGGTTTTCATTCTACTGACTTCTCAGATTTTATGGGATCATCCTCATCCATGTAACCATCTGTCCTTCTCCTATATATTGAAAGGTTTCTAATGGAAAAGGTTAAGCAATATTGAATGAAGAATTGGTGAAAGAATTGTGTGAAGAACCCAACTTGGACAGAAGCTTGAAGGCTCTATTTGGTCTATCAAGAGGTTTTGGATCTTCTTCATGCAACTACAGAGCAAGTGTGTGTGTGTTGGAACCAAGGGTCACTGAAAGGGAGCTTGCAACATCAAGGTGATCAGGTTGTATCTTCTACTTTCATTTAATATGATACAGTGGCATGTCCCTTTCCCATAAAGTCATTTTTACTTTATTGCATAACTCCTTGATCATATGCATAGGTTGACATTGAATATACTTTATCGTCTTCACTTTGGTTGGTTTGTGTTGTCTTGGTCTTGACATCATAAGAGCATTGGAGCGAAGCGGGAACAATAGAGACCTAGGAAGCGATACAAAGGTATGTCACTCGTTTCTTCTCATCAGTAGATTCAATGATCACAACTTAGGGAAAGAGTCGTGTCCTGTCCTGTTTTTTTCTAGATCTAGGTGGATCTAGGGAGATCTGTTAGTGTCCACACCTATCGATTTGTCTGATAACAAAACTGGCGACTCCACTGGGGATGCAACCCATTTTTGGTGGTTTTTCCTTGATCATTTTCTCTTAACTTACCATTTTTCATTTCCATCAATCTCTGAGTCTTGAGGAGACCCTAATAGACTCCCTGGGTCTAGAAGTTCCTTCAAAATTTTTGTCTTTTTTCCAAATTTTTCTTAGTTTTAGGCCTTCTCGCACTGCGCCCTTCTGTAGCCTGCAAAAACCACTATAGTTCGCATCCTGCTTTGCAATTCAGTGCAAACTTCTCACACTCTGCCTGTGTTTAGCTTGTGAGAATCCTTGATTCTCTCACTGTACACCACTGCCAGCCTGTGAACCCATTTGCAAATTTTTTGGATTAAGGTTTTTTGTATCCTCAGATGCTCAGATTTGTATGTGTGTCTGAAAAGAAATTTTTTGGTCAGTGATTGATTGTTTCTTGACTTTGAATCTCGTGAATGATTAGTCTTCAGAAATCGAAAGATCTTCTTGTTCATCTTTTCTCAACTGTTACCTCTTGACCTTTTCTTAACAAGGATATAATCTCTGGTTTTGAAATCCGAGTTCTTGTTTGGTTGGGAGACGGTGATCGGTGTAAAAGTTAGGATTAATTGTCTTTTTCAATTGCTCATTACTTGGAAAATTGTTGCCTAGGTGCATTTGAAGAGACTGGTCTCGTCAGTTTGTTATTTTTGTCTTCATTAAAAGATTAGTTTGGGTGTTGGTTGGGTATTTATTTTTCATTGGTTGCTTGTTTTTTCTTAGTTCCACCACTATTGTTTGGTTTCTAATAAAAAATTACAGACATTTTCTCTTTTTTAAGCAAATTTTATTCGAAAATATTGGCATTCAATTGTTGAAATAGAACGAATAGAGAATTTGCATTGTTCATGATTGATTGATATTGCATTTCAGAGAAGATCATACATCGTAGTTCACATTGTTCCAGAAAACTCCTCTTTCCCTCCTGTAAATAGGATTCATCGAACAAAAAATTTGTATCATTCATTCCTATCTATGCACTGTTGGGTCAGAGTCTCACACAACATCGATTTCATTTCCATCTCCTTTGAGTAACAACAACCTTTAATAATATTGCGCAATTTTAAAATTTAACTAGTAACTTTTCCTAGGGCTCTTTTACACCAACATTAGCTAGACTAGAGCTTTGGAATAGGCAGTGAGACACACTCTCCAAAGCACAAAACACACAATAGTATCTTGTGATAAGGAGTGTCAAATTCCATTTGCAGCATTTTGTCCCGGGAATCCCTTCTCACACAAGGGTCAAACCTGAGGTCGCATCGAGATTGACAGAGTTACTCACCCTGCTTTGTTTATATCAGTGTAGAGATTGCACGTATTATGGGTGTCACTTGAAGGTATACCCACAATGATGAGTGAAAGCCTCTTAAGTTGATTTTGGGCTAGATACACTGCCCTTGCATGTGGATCAGACTGTTGACTGTTCCCCCAGGCATTATTGTTGTTGGTGGTAACCTTAGTATCCTATCTTCTTAGGGTCTTACACAAGGTGACTGTGAAGGGGTAGGTCTTCACGGTACCTGGAATCGACGTTGGCCAAAATCACTCAGGCTCCTTGGAGGGTATACCCATGATTATGTGTGGAAGCTTGCACCAGGGTGTAAGTCCGTTAAGTAGGTCTTCAACATAACTTTTCCACCCTAACCCAACCTCGTCTTGTCTCATCGTTGCGACGTTGGATTTCATCACCAGCTAGTGACTTTGGAATTAGAAGGTCTTGTTTTCTTGGTTCTGCTTCCTATATTTTTACTAGCGCATGTTGTTTGTTCACCCAAGTTGACCATAGAATTTCCTTCGTAAGTTTCTAACTCGATCACAATTGACCCTCCACGCCGTTCACGTAGAATGAAAGGCTTACCCCCAAACAATATGGAAGGTTCCCAACCCTTGCCTACCAACTCACCGGAGGGCTCTCCTCAATAGAGTGAAGTCCAAAATGTTGCCACTCCACAAGTGAAAGAACTAACTCTCTAGAACAGTTCCGAATTACCAATTCTCGAGAGGAATTTCGACTTCATCCTGACTCCGAGAGACGTATTGTGCGAGTGAATTCTTCCAGAGACTTAGTTGTTCAATCTTCTGTATCACCAACCAGACCTTTCATAGGACCTGAGGGTCAAGATCCTTTTTGGACTACTGGCATTTTTAGATGGGATCTCTTTGGCTCAGGAGCAGGCATTGATACCACTGTCGCACTTGAGCTTCCCGAAACATCTGATCCAGACATAGTACCTTTTACTATGGATTATTATTTTCCTGGTACAGAAGCTCCACGAGTTGACCACATCTTGACTCTCCCTCTACAAATGGTCCATTACACAGACACTATGAGTCCTCACACCGGGATTACCGTGGCTAGCCAAGCCCCTATTGGCACACTGTTTTCTCCCAGGGTCACCTCAACACTTCCACCCAGATATCATGCGTTGAATGCTTCTATTCCCGCGCCTACACAAATCACATCCGGAACTCCTGGTGGTCCCACTCCTTCTGGGAACCATCTTCCCGGTTTCATTCCGACACTTCCTCCACCCCCTTTCAGAGGACCTCCTCCATCCTTTATCGGAGGAATTGATCCTAGTGGCACCATCCTGTCTTTCACACCTAGTTACCAGATTCCTGTTGGTAGACAATTTCACCAAGGAGGCCAAACTCAATCCCCCCTTTCAGGACAAATCCCAATTGGGACACAACCCACGATTGGAGGGAAACTCCCACCGACCCCACCTTATGGAAAAAACATACCTCCATGCTTGGCCCAATATTGGAATCATCTGATACAACATAATCCTCAATTGACTGGGGGAGAAAAACCTCAAGCTAACTCTGTCATACCCCCTAGTATAGGCCAACCATATCCAGGTACGTCTAATCCTATTTGGGGCTCGCACGCTCAACCCCATGCCCCGGTCCAAAGGTACAACCCTGTGAATTACTGGCCTCCACACCAACAACCAAATCTACCTGGGTCTTCGCATTATATGCAGACTACTTATGGTCCCACTGGTTTACCAACGGGACTCCTCTCCAAAGTCACCAGTACCCGCAAGTGAATAGACAGTTACCTTTCTTAGCCACCCTAGACCTCCCAGATCTGTTGAGGATTTAAAATGATTTGATCCGTCACTCTCCTCAATGGCCTGCCATACCTGCCAAACTACCTTCTGACATCCCTAAATTCGATGGCAAACTAGGAGAGGACTCGAACAATCATGTAATGAATTTTCACCTTTGGTGCTCATCCAACTCCTTGATGGATGACTCTATTCGTTTACGCCTTTTTCAACGAACCTTCATGGGTTCCGCCACAAAGTGGTATATAGAATTACCACGAGGTTTCTTCACCAACTTCAACACCCTCTCTATGTATTTCCTCACCCACTACCAGTTACCGATCCACTATGAAATGGGGATCGAGATTTTGAGTTCTTTCAAACAAACCAAAGCTACTCATATCTCCGATCACATTCATGAGTGGCGATGGAGACGACGTCTCATCAAACTCGAACTTCTCGATCAGTTGCTGGTAGAGTGGTTCACGAAATCATTCGTGAAAAACATCGGTCGTGACATCTCCATGGGTGGAGTTGTCATAGAAGAACATGCCATTAGTCGTGCTCAATACCTTGACCTCGTTTACTCACAAACGAGTACTCTTTACGACTAACTCCCTGATGCGCCTCATCCTTCTGCTTCCGCCACTTCAACTACTCCTGCTGCTTCTCATGTAGTCAACAGTGTGATTGGCACTTTCCATGCCCAACCTCATTCTGTCAAAACCTCTAGCAACAACCCCAAACCCATTTCTTCTAATGTTAAAAATGCTCCATCTCCTACCCCTCCCACCGACAATATTTCTGAGGTAAATGATGTTCAATCTACCCCCACCGGTAAAAAAAAATCCAGAAAAGGAAAGGGTAAGAATAAGGAGGAAAAAAATAATTCGCAAGCAGAGAGAACCAAAACACCACCTGTTGATGACAGGGATAAGCACAAACCCCGATACCCTTGTCTTATCTGTGGTGATGATCACTACACTAAGGATTGTCCACGACAAGATGAGGTTACTAAGTTACTTCAGGGGACCAAAAAACCACCCACTCTATCCGTATTGTCACAACCCTTCCCTTCTCAACAACAGGCCCAATTGGTCATTCATGACCAACCTACCCCCTCCAATACATCCTATGTATTAATGTGTACAGGAGATTCAAAGCAAAATGACATCACACTTACCATTCGAGCCAAAGATTATTCTTCCTCCAAAGAGAATTTTGATGCGATACCTCCTTCGTTGGTCCAACCATCTCCCATGACTCCACCTACCAGCGGTCCTTTTCATCTCGAACGACCGAGCCTTGATACAATTCTTTGGCCTCTTACAAAGGGTGTTGTTCGAAAATCGGCTTTCAATCCCCATGCACGTGCCACCCAGAACTCCAGTATTGTTGAAGATCTGGCCCAAGCATCATCC
This sequence comes from Picea sitchensis, assembly GCA_010110895.2. Taxonomy (NCBI): domain Eukaryota; kingdom Viridiplantae; phylum Streptophyta; class Pinopsida; order Pinales; family Pinaceae; genus Picea; species Picea sitchensis. Next base: position 2,454 of record SNQJ01S0145462.1, on the reverse strand, counting down.
ACAATGTCAGCCCTCGAAGTCCTCTAGAGTTGTCCTATTCAATGAAAGACACTATTGAAAGATATTGGTGGAATCGACCCTACGGATATGAATTTAATAATTTTTGACTTGGAAGATCACATTCCAAGGTTACCCCCTCAACTCGCATTCCAAATACAGGTTATTGTCTTCGATAAAAACATTTGTAGAACAGTTATCGACGAGGGTGCCTTGAAGTGTGTCATGTTTATTACCTACTGGAAAGCCATCGACTCTCCTCTTTTGACTGAATCCCACAACACGCTCAAAGCCTTTAATGGCTCCGGTTTTAAGCCTTACAGTGTCCTCCCTTCGTTGTCGATTATGTTACAAGGCAAAATGGTCCAAGTTGAAGTGGAGGTCTTTGACGCTCCTCTCGATTATAATCTTCTACTTGGTCGTAGCTGGATTGATTCCATGCACGCAGTTGTGTCGACTCTTTTCTGTGTCATGCGTTTCCCACATAAAGAAAAGGTAATTACCGTCGACCAATTAGCCTTCTTTAACTCCGATGCACGTATCGACAACATACCGTTCATTGCCAAAACCCCCCCAGATATGAGAACGTCGGTGTGGGTCTTCTTAAAGACTCCTCGTTAATGGGTACCTTCCCCATCCCACCACCCGATGTTCCACATCCGTCTGTCGCCTCGATCAACATGATCTCTACCTCTATTCATGAAACCCCTTTGTCTCACAACCCATGGATGGTACCCAACCCCGGTGATTATCTTCATCACAGAGACAAAATACCTTTGAGTCTGGTCGAATCTACCTATCACGCCATTCAATCGACAACCCCTTCTACCCCCTCTCTTGGTGATTTATCTCCAGATCCTTACCACGTCATTTTTCCCATGAACGAGATGATTATGTCTATTATGGAAGACACCCCCTGGGACGATGGAAATCATCGTTCCATCCTCTTCCTAGAACAACACACCATCGAGGGTTACCAACGGATCTTGACCTTGTCGACCGTTGTCGTCATTTCTACCGTTCTCGCATCTACACATGATGTGTTTTACGAAGGGAACTTAAGCAATATCTCACCCACCATCCCACTCGACATATCCATAAAACCTGGAATTGTCGAAAATGTGCATATCGGAGCTTCATGTTCCCCTGACGAAATTGTCACCTACAAGTCCCTTTTCAAAGAATTTTATGACGTCTTCACCTGGAGCTATGAAGAAATTCTAGGTATTGACCCCAACATTGTGATACATGAGATTAAGACATACCCAGATGCTAAACCCATCCGGCAATGACTTCGTCTGGTCCACCCATGTAAAGCGACCGCTATAAAGCTTGAAGTCCAGAAACTTCTCAAAGACGACTTTATTTACCCAGTGGCTCTCACTGACTGAGTTTCCAATATTGTCCTGATCGACAAGAAAAAAGGTACAATCTGCATGTGCGTTGATTATAGGGATATTAACAAATCATGTCTTAAAGACAAATTTACTACCCCCTTCGTTGACCAGATCGTCGACGATTGTGCTGACAGTGAAATCTTCTCTCTGATGGCTGGTTTTTCCGGATATAATCAAATCAATATCGTTCTCGCGGACCAACACAAAACTGCCTTTATTTGTCCTTGGGGCACTTTTTCCTATCAAAAACTTCCTTTCGGTTTAAAAAATCCTGGTGCAACTTTTTAGCGCGCTATGTCTTACGCCTTCCATGATATCAAGCACATCGTGCAGCCATATCTAGATGACTTACCCGCTCATTCCATGCTTCGTGTAGATCATCCAATACACCTTCGAGCCATTTTCCTTCGTTGTCGGTTTTACCATATACGCTTGAATCCTCACAAATGCATTTTCTGCGTAGAATCTGGCCGACTTCTAGGATTTATTGTTTCACTTCAAGGGATTCGGGTAGATCCTTTGAAGGTTGAGGCGATTCTCAATCTCCCTCCTCCTTCCTCACTTCACCAGTTACAAAGTTTGCAAGGGAAGGCAAACTTTCTTCGTCCTTTCATCCCGAACTATGTCGAGCTACCTCTTGGATTTATGCGACTACTCAAGAAAGGGTCTGAGTTTGTATGGGATACCACTTCCAACAACGATTTCGAAGCTTTGAAACTGTCTCTAACACGTACCCCACTTCTCTTCCCACCCGATTATAGTCACGATTATTTCCTCTACCTCGTAGCCTCAGACTACACCATCACTATGGTTCTCATCCGGGAAGATGATTCTCATGAATTGTTGGAAAAATACTGAGAGGGGGGGGGTGAATCAGTATTTGAGCTATCAATAATTTTTAACTTTTCTTTCACTGAAAAATATTCTTATGAAAACAATAGTGCATCCAAAAATCTTATTATGGGTTTCTTCATTCATCAGATGTCTCTTAAACAGTAATTCAACAAAATAAACTAACACAGATGAATAGGACACATGCACACCAGGATTTAAGGTGGAA
>SNQJ01S0145461.1:0-10025 GCA_010110895.2 Picea sitchensis | reverse complement strand
GGCACACCATTCATTGAGGGAAGTTCGATCCAAGAGATTGGAAAGGCTTCTGGGGATTCTAGCACCTGGGTTTTCATTGCAGGGCCTTGGTCATCAATTCTAGTGCATTTTGAGAGAGGTAATCTTGCCATATGATTTCCTAGAGCCTTGGCACGTTTTGACAGGAGGAGGGCGCTATTCAAATTCGGAGCTATTCATCTTAGAGGGGTTATACTTCAGATCTGACATTGAGACTTCACCTAGAGGCTTAAAGTGCCCCGATCTATCTTTCTGGGGAGTTTCAGGGCATTTGGAGGCCTCCTTCATCAGGGCCGAAATATTAGGGTTTGACAGTATTCAGGAGGGCGCAGCTCCACTTGGGGATTCAGCATTTGGAGGAGCATCTCTTGCTATTTCGGTTTGAGACTCCATGAGGGGACTCTACTCACCCCGATCTACAGTTTGGCATCCTCATCGGAGTGTTTGGAGGCCTTGAGCAGCAGGGCCGAATTGTTGAGGGTATTCATCTTCCAGCAGGGCATAGCTTATCCAGTTGGGGGTTTGGTACTTCAGAGGACAGAGATCTCATCATGTTCTTCATCTATTGAAGTCATATGGCCTTTGGAGGCTTGTAGCTTATATCCTTGATCCTACTGAGGATCACCTTCACTTTTCTATTAGCTCTTAGCTATATTGTACCAGATCTGCTCTTAGCAAACAACGTATTCTGTGATCTGATATTCTGTGATATTATTCAATGTGTCTTCTTTACATCAAAAATGGCCTCCAATCTGCGAAAGAGTCTTTAAAGCTCTTCTAGGAAGACAATGCCAATGGTTTGACAACCCTTTTCAGCCTCTTCCCGCTAAAAGGAACCTATTTTTGCCTATTTCATTATACAAAATACTATTGTTTGCCTTCAAAAGAATTTTGGTCCATAGTATAACAATGTTTGGCCCGAGGTCTAGTGGTAAGGTGCTATAGTTTTGGTGGAGAAGATCGTGTTTCAAACCTCATGAAATCTGCCTTCACCTTTTTACATGGAATATAATATGTGATTACATACTATATGAGGTATTTATGGTTATAAAGTATTTCGGATATAGTGGCACGAAATATAATTTGAATAGAAACTTTTGGAATATATTCCAATAGTATACCATGTATGGCATATTCGTGGGTGGTTGCACGTTCTTTATGGTTGACCTTGTGGAACATATAGCAGGTTCATTAATCGCACGGGATTCTAGATGATTTGTTTGGTTAACAATGTAATTTCAAAATTCCCAATGTGATTGCTTGAATCTCAACCAACCTCCATGTTGAAACCTTCTTATTGGTCCATATGTCAGCCTCAGATTGGTCCATGTGTCATCCTGGCATTGGTCCACGTGTCATCCTGTCATTGGTCTCCACATGTCAATATGTCATTGGTCCATGTGTCAGCATATGTTTCGGACCAGAACTTGCCATGTGTCAGCAGAAACTTTGCCACATGTCAACACCACACCTTGCCACATGTTAACAGGTGACATCAGCACTGTACCTTTTCTTTTTACCTATTTGTCTTCAATTTCAACAGGCCATAACTTCTGCATACAGTGTCCGTTTGACCTTGTTCAAATTGTGTTGGAAAGCTCTTGACGAGCTCTTCGACATGCAGAAATCTTCAGCATAATTTGAGACCGTCTGATTGGATCAGTTATGGAGATCCTCCTGGATCACTATGTCAATTATGTTGCCACTCAATCACTAACTGCACGACTAGCTGTCCACAGTCTGCCATAGCCAATGTATTTCTGTATCTATAGCAATTCAGAAATTGTACTTATTTTTCAGAACGAGGCAGCTTAGAAGAGGACTTTTTTCTATTTTCCAACAAGAAAGTTGCATCTTGTAAAAATATGCAATCCTTCATCTATGTTCAAAAGAAATTGGCTCTCTGACCAGCAAACGCAACTTGGACTTCCCTACCAAGATCAAGAAAATCACTAATCAATGAGAATAAATCAAACCTGATTAACAAGGATAGCAGAAACAAAATTCATGCTAGACAAAGATCCTGCTATCTCCTGAAATCAAGAGCATGGACCTGAGTCTGTCCATTCTTTGGAAGACTTAGAAGCTGATGAAAGGAACAATATGAAGACAGCCTTCCCTTTATACGAAACTGTGCTACCTTAAAATCTCATCACCTATACGGTACATGCCCAAGCAGTTCAGGATAAAGTCTAGAAAAACTTGCTACACTCCACCCCAAAAGAAAAGAAAATATCAGCACAAGTAGCAGAAGATACCAAATATGACTGGGAGATAATTATAATATTGTACTTTTGGGAACCATCCTAACATCATTGACACTGTAGAGAGTTCAATGAAGTACCTAAATATGGATTACAACCAGGAGTTTCTTTAACTAAGTCTCTTTAAAAGTATATGGAGTAACAGAACAAGTACGTCTACCTTGTAGATGTTCCTATGATTAATCAGTTTTTTGGGGGGCAACTTAAGCAATGCTGAAAGACATCAGCTTTGGTCACTTTGAAACCACAGCTATATGAACAAAAGGATGTAGTCAATTTAAGAAGGAAAAGAATACTGGGGACCAAACATAGCACTGAATGCTTCTGACATGCTTCTGATGAGTAAGAAGACAAACCACAATTGCTTGGAAGAAAGAATACATCAAGTATATTATTACAACAAAACTTTTAACTAACCTTAAGCAAGCCATTATTGTAAACTGCAATTAGAGTACCGTTGCACATGGTGAGAGCGTGCACTGCACTCAAATGAGTTGGAACATTATCTCCTAAAACTGCCAAAGGACTGTGATCTCCAAGCCACCACAAACGAACAGTTCCATCCCAACTCCCACTATACAACAGCTCTTCATTGACAAATAATGCAGATACTAATGACTTATGGCCTTCCATTGTAGATACAAGGCTGTAATCCTACAGAAAAAAGAACCATATTAATATTTATACAATGCATTCTATGATTCTGAAAATTTTGCAGGACAGACAGATACCAATAAAACATTCTGTACATTGTATGAGATACAAAAAATCAAAAGTTTATAAAATGAACAATCATGTCAATAACAGAAAGAATACTAGTTGAATCAGTTCTATGCTTTGACAAACATTCACACAAAGTCCACATCAATATTGGAATTATTGGTGTAATCTTCACATGTGGCTATGGCACACTCAGATGTATCATTAATATATTTGTAATCATAGCTAAGGCCATCATTTGGATCATTTATTCCAATACTAGGTAAGTGGTTAAGCGTGATGTAGTCAAACTTGTACACGTAGGCTATGTTATCCACCAGGTTGCACCAGGATGGACTTGTAGATGAGCCGCCAAAGATTGAACAACTACTTGTTCAATATTCAAAGTTCAGAAGTCCAGCCGGCCATTATGGCCCTTTTTCAACTTTTACCACATTTCCATACCCTGCGGGGAATTGTAATAAAATGACTTAAGCATGTGATTTTGTGTAACAGGCTTAGCCACCTAAGACTTAGACACTAGTACATTACTCTAGAGTGTTTTTTTTACTTGTTAATTATATTTTGTTGTTCCAAGTGATTTATAATTTCCGAGTTTTTTCACTCAATATCCTCCAAAGCTAGAGTAATTTTACTAGTGGATATGACTTAGGGTGTTGTTAAGTTTAGAGTCCTATGTATATAACCATGCTAAGCATTATCATAGAGTCTTATGGAAATGTGCTATGTCCCCCATAGATTTTTTTTTAAGTTTTATGTCAATAAAAAATTTCTCGTAAAACGGAATATTTTAATTGTAATTTAGTCATGTATAAAAAGGTGGTACTAGGAGGCATTATATGCCTTGGGGGTATTCTATTTTGGACTAAGAATACCCATTTTACCTAAGTATCCACTTTGTGAGTGAAATTAATGATTTTTAAATCACTTAAAATTAATTTTACTCACAAAAAGGGTCATAAAAGACAAATAAAGGGAAAAATCAGCAATCCTTAAATCAAGGGAACATGTCTGGGACATGTTTTCCTTGTCTCTATAGTCTACTCAAGTGGTGGCAAGTTGTCTCAAGTGGAAAGCGACTTAATTGGAAGAGAGTTGTCATGAGTTGGACATCCAAGAAGGAAAGGCGCACTTTCTTATTTGGTCACGCTTTTTCTCTTTGGAAACATCTTCCTCATCCTTGAGTTGAGTTGCCCTTCTAAATGGGAAACTTTTTCTTTCACGTTTGGGAAGAAAACATCTCTCCCATGCTTTAGAAAAATCATGCTTTCATGCTTAAGATGACTCACTCTTGTGATGAAACTATTAATGATTGCAGCTATGTGGAACATTCTCCAGCTTACAATCTTGTGAGGTGTGGATCATTGCGACTATGTGAGACTTTCTCCCGACTTACAGAGCGAGAGAAAGCCCCTAAAAATGCGATGGTTCCTATCTGAGGAGCGAGTTGGAACATGAGAGATGACCTCCTCCATTTTAGAGAGTGGAAAGAACTCCGAGATGATTAATCACGTGGGAAAAGGCGATGCTTGAGTTGGACATGCAATGGTTGAGCACAAAAGGTGAGCGTGTGAAATCCCAAGTCTTTGGAGTGCATCGTCATGAAACAAAATGAAGATGATGTATTAGCCTCCTCGAACAGGTTGTGAGAAACTCAGGATGACTCTCATGTGATGCGATGGGAAAAGAAAGATCACATTAAGTGGATGTGCACGTGGACCGAGCAATTGACGTGTGAAGCTGGTTATACGTATATCACGATGAGCAGGAGATATGGACACTATGGAGGTACTAGTGGATGAGCACTAGTGGGTGTATCAGTCCTTTGCTATATATTGTTCAAAAATCCGGACACACTTTTGTAACCCTAATTGTATATAAGGAGGTACAAATTATTTACATTACAATGTGATTAGTAATAAATGTAAAAGATAATTCATCTGGTTAATATTAATTATAATGTGACTTAGAATTAAATACTGTTGTGTAATAGACAGTATACGATTTTCACGGACAAGATCATGTCTCGAAATTACAGTTCCTAGACATGAATGCCAAGGAAGCGGGGTTAATCAAGGCATAATACGGAGGGCACATCCTTTTCTTCTCTCATCAGTTAGATGCTTGTCGGCTAACCATGACATCCATCACCTTAGAGCGGTCTTGTGTGAGAGATGGTTCTTGCTCATGAGGTAATTGGTCAGTGTCTGTTGAAATAATGTAAGCGCAAAATTATTCTTATTATTGATATATTATTCATAGGATCAATCCCCCATTGTGTGGATTGATCATGTCAGACAATGTAATTGACCAAATCCCCCTTCGCGGATTGGTCAAAACAATGTAATAAGCCCAGAATAAAGTAAAGCCCCGCCGGATAAAGAGGCAGGAAATATAATAAGGTGGTTTACCCACCCGGTGTAAAGTCGACCACCTTGGTGAAAGAGACACTTCACCCGTGCGATTCATTATAAATAAAGAGGCCGGTATCTCATGGAGCCACAACTCACTTGCTCATTTGAGACAAGTTTCGGTCTGGCTATTGGCGGAGAAGGAGAGAGTGGCGCATATCAGGAGAGGACTTTTTGTATTAGTTTAAAAGTCTCTTGGCATTGTATTGGCTATCTATATTAAGGAAGTTTTGTTGGGTTTCTTCCCCTAGAGGTTTCCCAAGATAAATGGTGTGTCTCTTGTGATTGTATTTCTCGGTGATCTTGGATTATGCTATTGTTATCTAATGAAATACGAGCATCTATAATAATGGCTTAAACATTAACATGGTATTGAGCCAAGTTGAAGGAAGCATCTTTCACAAGTGAAAAACGTCCTTGTTATGCGTACATGAAATTAGGGCTTTTTATGTTGAAGCTTTTCAGCCCCCCAAAACCATCTAGAAAAGTGTACCTTCCCCTATAAGGATCACTTTGGCACTCTGAGTGCACCTTTCGATTAGATCTCACGAAAAGTGAAACCTAGTTTCACAAAAGTACTAGAAAAAACCGAATTACTAAGTCTTAGAAAACGAGAAAACACCGATCTAGAAATCGAATCAAGTTTGAGGGAAGTTAGTTTTGAAATTAAAACCAACCTGACATACTCCACCTTAGCTCGACACATCTATTCCACAGATTAATTTCAAAATTTGGGGGTTTGAAATTAGAGGTTTCTCAGTAAAACCCTATAGAAGTTCGCGATTCTGATTCGCGACATCGGTTAAGGGCATCTTGGACCTTGGTGGATAAAACCTCAAAATTTACGGGGCATGTGATCCTCGATCAAGTATTTACAACGGTGTATAACCCTCCTTGAAGGAAGACATGACCACATGAGGGATATACTCCATATGCGATGATGATAAAGTAATAAGGTCACCTTGAAGATGAATGAAGACAAGTAGTGCCACCTTGTAAACCCTCCTAAAACCCTCTTCACCCTTGCTTTTGCTTATTTGGGGTTTTTGTTTATTTTGGTTTTAAGGTTTATTGACTTTGGGGTTATTAATTAAATGATTTAATTTAGCATATTTAATTAATGTTATATTAATTGAATATGTTAATTTTCTAATTATCATTTTATTATTATCCTTATCCCAAACCCTAGCCTAACTCCTAGGTTTCTAACCCCTATCCTAAATTATAAAAAGAGATCTACCCCTCATTCATACACACATTTCATTGTTCTCTTAAGGTGAAGCGGATCTATCTCATATGGCCCTCCTTTACACTGTTGTTGGTGTGTTTTTTGTTGCTACGGTCGTTTTCTCTGTTGGAGAAGTATTATGCAGCGGTCCTCTTTTGTTGGAGCATTTGGTGTTGAGTTTTGTGAGGTGGCTCGGCCTACCTCTTCTATCCCTCTCGACTCCTTTTATGGTGTGTGCTAGGAATTCGCGGCCTATATTCTTGGGATGTGTGGGGTAGTTGAGGTGCGTCCTCTTCTATTCATTGTTGTGTAGGGTGTATGATGTGTGACCCCCTTTTGTATGTGCTATATAGAGTGCGGCCCCTCCTCGTTTATTGCTGTGTAAGATGCGGCCTCTCCTGATTGTTGTTGTGAGGTGACTGTGTTACGGCACCCTTTCAAATGATTGTTGTAATGTGACCATGTGTGTCGTCCTCCCTCTCTGTTGTGGGGTGTTTACTCTTGTATTCAGATCGTGACCTTTTCTTTAGTTTTTGGTCTTCTTATGTAAGGGGTTTTCCATAACATTTGTGTGAGGGTTTGCATGTTTTGCCCACTGTTTGTGCCAAGGGTTTGATTGTGGGAAGTATTTGTGACCCTATCCCTTTGGTGGCAAGAAAGTTTCTTCATCTCTAGGCAGGAGATCAACATATATGGTGGATCTATGAGTTGAACTTTGACTGAGCATAATTACAAATGGTCTACATCGTGAGCAGTTGTGACCTCTTAGGAGAGTAGAATCTTGAGCAAAGTTATCTATTCTGTTTATCATTATCATATCTGGATTTTGCTTTGAGTTTTGCATTGAGTTATCTAGATCTATGTATCGGCATTGATTGTCATCAGATCTGAACTGTATATTGAGTTTTGGTTCTTACTTCTTGTTTCTAAAGTTTGGTTTTCTGTTCATGATCAGTTTTAGTTTATAGATCACGTAGATCTGGCCTAAGTTTCTTTCCAGCGTTGAAGATCAGATATAATGTTTATTCTATAGATCGTTCTAAACTATTAGATCTGGGCACACATGTGTTTTCTCCATTTAAATAGAGTAGACTTGTTTTTTGAATATCAGATCTAGTTGCTATCCCAAAAAAAATAAAAAGACACTTTTTTTATTCTTTGTTGTCCTAATTCTAACACAAAACTTAGCTAGATTAATTAAGTGATTTTTAAATGCATGCTTAAAGCTAAAATAATCTAGAGTAGACTATCACACTTAACACATGCTAGCTTAGAGCCCATGGTGGCTTAGATTAGATCTTTATTTTCGTTGCATGCAAGTTTGAGTTTATCTAATCTTTATCTTACGCATGCGCTTGCTAACACCAGTTTCATAAAGGCATATAGTAATCATCTTTTACAATTCTGCAAGTTACTTTCGGTTCTTACACTTAATATGTGCAATCTAATAAATAAGAACTCAATCGTTAATTCTGTTTTGGGTCCCCAAGGCCTTTTCAGGAAACTAAATTTTAACTTGCAATTCATTGTTTAAAGGCATCAGTCTTCTTATCTTTCAATTTTCATTATTTTGGCAATCCTTTGTTGAGGAAGCTACACTCAATCACCGCCATGGCATCGCCCCAGCTCATAGGTCTAAATTTATTAATTAGACTTAATAGGACACATAACTCACCATCTTCGCCACATTTTAAGGCGGGGTTTGAGGAAAACCACGGAAAGTTTTCCGGAGTACTTTCATTGCTTAAGTTTGACACGTAGAAGCTAGGATGAGCCTCGTTGCCTCACTTCTTGAGCATCCAACAACCACTTGGTAATAGGAGGAGAGTTTTTGGTTTTGACACCTAGATAGGGCTAAATGTCCACATAATCACTTAATTTAGTTTTCAATTCGCAACATCAACAATACAATTTCACACTTGCAAACTCACTAATCTCACTGTCTTTCAATTTACATTCATATGCAAGCTATCTTTGATGTATTTGTAGAAATAATATCTAAATGGTTAAATCTTTCATTTGGAATATTTTGCTTTCCACGTTTTTCATCTATCCATAATTCTTGTACTTGTGGTGTGATCCTTAAAGAAATGCGCATCCACCTGAAGACATTCTCTTGATTGGGTCTTAACTGATTTGCATCTCTTGGCCATTAAAAATAAGTCCAACGGAAGTCTATCTGTTGTGAACATGCTTGGCTTGATGTGTTGATGGTTTGTTCATCTTTGAATATCTTCTTTCCTGCACATTCCAGCACTTGTTAATATTTTTTATTATATAGATCTTAATCTGTGTATCTTAGATATTCTTTTGTATCTAATTGTATCTATCTTTTTATAATCTTTTGTAACTTGTAATTATCTTTAACGAATATCCCCTAACAGTTGACCCCCATTGCCCAATCAGGCACTAGTCTTGGTGCCCTAGGAAAGAATTAGGCTTAGGCACTAGTCTTAGTTGCCCTAGGAAAAGGTCTGACTCTCATACGTAGATAGTTGCATCTTGCATTTGTTGATTGACATCTTAGGCTAGATTCCCCTTAACCTTTTAACCAATTAAAACCAACTCCTAGAACATTAAACTACCAATCTCATCTAGTAACTAGGGTCTACCCCCCTTGGCTTCCCTAGGAGTTAGCCTAGACGGAAGAGGTTCAAGTCAAAGTGACAACGTGGACTTTAAACCTAAGCATTGTGCCTCCGAGGACACACTAAGTGAGCAGGACTTAGCTCACATTTGCAAGTGTGTATAAGGACGGCAACACATGGCAAGAAAGAAAATCACATAACAATGGAAAAAAATGGTTTTTGATCCATCAAAAATCTATTTTGAAGATGTAAAACTCATTGCCACTGAAAACCTATGAAAATCTATGGTGAAAAAATGATAAATAATGGGCAAATATTTTTACTTACCTCCAAATGCAAAAATTGTGAAATGGACTAAAAATTCCAATGACAAATCCACAAATCTGACCCTTGAATCCACAAAATCCCAATGGCAAACTCTTCCTTAGCTGGTTGAATGGCTTGGCTCTCCTTGGCTCTCCTCCTTGGCTAAATGCACAAATAAAACAGAAAAAACCCCTCACGGACCCTTAAACCCGCGGCTCTTCTAAATTTTTTTACTCAGACGATTTTTTGCCCTCGACCCGCGAGTTTTTGGCGATTTTTTCCTAAAAATCACGATTTTTTCCCAAAAAATCGCCCGATTTTTTCAGCGATTTTTTGAGAAAAAATCGCTTTGTTGAAAAAATCACGATTTTGGCGATTTTTTGGTGATTTTTTCAACAGAGATATAAAGACATGCATATGCATAACATAAATACCATGCCCATGGGTAATACAATCAATATATTGAGGGTTGTCGAAGCGTCCCCCCCCC
>SNQJ01S0145460.1:42442-54698 GCA_010110895.2 Picea sitchensis | reverse complement strand
ACAGGGTTCCTTCCAGGAGTTCTCTTCTCCCTCTGCGCACTCTCTCACCTGGAGGAGTCGCTCACAGGCCAACAAGCCTCATGCAGTCCAATACTGCGTTGTCACAACCACCCATGGGAAACACATACCAAGGCTTCCTAAAATGGTTCAGCAGTCACAGGATGATCTCACGGTCATGATTTCAGAACAGGGCTCCACGCACAGGCTAGCTCAACTTTTCCTGAACAACCAAGGATTCTTCCACTCGAGTTCAACACAGGGTTCCTATTCGGAAATGCGCTCTCGGGTTTTTCCTAGAATAGACACAGACTCACAGCTCTGGGCAGGGTGTACACGGTTTCTTCAGGACAAACACAGGCTTTTCATCTTTCAGAGATGAACTAGGGTAATCTGGCAGAGGTCGTACCGGTTCCACACTCAGAGGTTCGGGTTCCAATGGAGAGAAGATCCCCTCCCACGGTTCATCTTGGCGATTATATTTGCATGCACCAGGGGAGACAATTGTCACCCTGGAAACTGCATGCGTACCACTACGTACATCCCCTTTGCACGTTCCCTTCCTTGCCATGAACTTAGGATAAACGGAAATGCACATGTCTCTTTTAAAATAATATTAAAATATTATTTCCCAGGCTTAAGCCCCTAGGCTTATCCCCTATTCTCATCACTCAGCCCTTTTCCCACCTTCCAGCCCCTATCTCATTGCCCACTCTATGGATGCTCAGTCCCCCATCACTCATTCATCGTGGTCGGTCTGCACCTGGTGGTGTTTATATTTTATTGATGTGCTTCATATATATACAGATACAAAATCCAGGCCCTTGGCCTTCAATCCTTAGGCTCTCTGGCCTAATCAAACACATAAGCCTACTGGCTTATACAAAACTCGGCTCACCAGCCTATAACACATATTTACAATCTCTTTAAAATCATGGTTTACATTGGGGCTCGACCTTGGGGACACTACAACTTGGGTGCATCTTCTCTAGTGTCGTGTGTCTTCTCTTGTCTATCCTTGCATGTATTCTTTTTGCATGCCCTTTCTCCCCTTCTGGAAGGTTCTCCACCTGTCTTGTTCCTTCTTTCAGAAGGAAACTCGGGTCAGTCTGGGCTTGTAGGAAAAACTGCCCTCTGTGGTACTTCGGGATGACAGTTTTTTGTCTCCTCAGCCAGACCCTCCATGCTTCCATTTAAGGGGGTAGTCGATTGTTCAACCACCAATCCTTCTCTCATTAAATGATTTCTCCTTGGGATCAGGATGAAGCTAATTATTTTAGCAAGGAGAGATCTGGGTCATTTTGACATAATGAACCGTCCCCACAACTTCCTCACTCTTTCCTCTAGTGATAGAATACTCGCGGTCTGTTAAAGTTTTTCTTCTCCTGGTGACTTTCCTTTGATGATTTGGCTTAACACCTAGTTTTGTTTCCACGCGTTGCTCTCAGATTGGACCCTATATAAGCACGTGATTGCAGAAGTTTTCAAGGGCGGTTTGGATCCACAACGCTCTGACTCCTGCAATCCACCACCAAATGCCACGTACCTCTCTAGTTATACCATGGTTTCGATTACGGGACCACTCTAGGATTTTAACGTTCGAGCATGTTATGCCTCCATAATGAAGTGTGGTCATCGATCTTGTTGCAATCTGTGATCTGGGTAACCATACTATTTTAGTGCCCCTGCTAAAGTTTATCCGTTCGCCAACTCTAGAATCCTTTTAATCAAGTTTAGAGATGGCACCAATTTTGGCATTCGAGAGCTTTGGATGTTGAACAAGAATACCTCCCGGAGGACGATCTCCTGAATCTGATGTGGTGTCGTGACGTCATATGATTTCACAATTGTTGATGTGTCACAAAAGGAGAGTGATAAGTGTCACTCGAGAATGAGCGGATGACATGCCCAAAGGTGCCTAAACTGAGTGCCATGTGTCTGTGTCAGATGGATTCCATGTATCTCTGACAGATGAGCGCCACGGTTTTGAACTGATGAGTGCCAAGTGTCTTCGGTGCTTCAGGGTTTGGGAGTGTCTGCATGCAAAGTTTGTATAACTCCCGGAGGATGATCTCTTGAATCTGAAATGGTGGTTTGAAATGAATGCCACATGTCCTCGGCAGATAAGTGCCTCCGACACTTCGGGGCTTCTGTCTGGTCATTAAGCCTTGCACGAATTTGAAACTTCGAATGCACGAGATCCATTAATCTGAACTGTACATGGGATCTCCACTGTTGAAAATTGAACCTGTCTTCTTGCTTGTATTTCAAGCCCGAAATGGACTTCTCTTGAATGTTGTGTTTGGACGTTTCTTGTGCAAACAAAGGACTTGGTCGACCTACTTCAAATGAAAATTTCAGTAGTGCCACTTTCCAGAACTAAAGTTCTCAGCGCATTTGAGTTACTTTTTTCGTTGCAGATGTTTGTGCTAACATCAGGATCCAACTAGGATGGGGGTCTCCCTGTGAGGTTTCCAAGAACCTTAGAACTTCCAGTCACCTTATCCATTGGGCTATGGAGTTATCTGTGTAACCAACCTCTAAACACTGCCAACAACTGCCAATTATTTGAGAAAAATGAAAGACTCACTATAGACTAAGGAAAGCAAGGCTCGGGAAGCGAGCTTATTACCTGCTGCAAACTTGAAGGAAAGCAGATGCTCAGGAAGTGAGCTTATTTCCTACACTACCCTACCTCTAACCAAATCTGCAATTTGGTCAATTAAAAGCAGATTTCCATAGTAGCCATTCAAGTAATTTCAAGACTAAGATGATCTTGTCTCTATCATTGATCAATAGATAAAAACAAAAATATAATAGCAGTGATAGAGAATCCTTCAGAAAACCATACTCACCCATGAATGTTGGTGAAATGAAATCTGAAATTTTCAGAAAATCTGAAAAACTTGACTCCAACAAGGCTGTAAATGAATCTTTGAAACCAAGATCAGAAACATGTTGATCCACAGGAAAAAACTGCTCATCCATGAATGCCTCTTTGCTTGAAAACTAATAACCTTCTTTCTCTTTCATAAGCAGATCTTGGTCATTAGGACAAACAACTTCTTCTTTAAAATAATGATCACGAGATAATTCAACAATAGAATTTAAATCATATTGATAATGCTCAACTAGGAACATATGATTATATATACAATCATTTGTTACCTCATGCTCAAAATATTTCGTAAATTGATCATAAACATGACATGCATACATGTCTACAGAAAAATCTGAACATACTGAAGAATTTGGTTCCAAATGTAAAACATACTTACAACCTTGCTCTTGTTCCATATCTGATTCATACTCACTGTCTTTTTGCTGCAAATCTGAAATATACTGACAATCCTCTTGTTGTTCATCTTTACCATATGCTTGTAACTCAGATCCATAACTTTCTTCTGTTGATGTATACACTTTCTCTTTGACATCAAAATATTCAAAGAGACATGGTGATCTTCATAAACATTTAAAACAACAGATACATTTGATATGATACTAGATGTTTCTATGTTATTGCTAGCATAATGAATATCATTCAACACCTCTTGATCTTCATGGTAAATGCTTTCTTCTACAATAAATGCTTCATCACAAATCTGGTTTTTGTGATTAGCATAATCTTTATGAAGCAAATAAAAATCATCACAACATCCTTCAAGAAGATGTTCAGCTGAAAAATACTCTTTACAAAATGAATTGAAAGCTACATGGAAACCTATCAAAGAGATTATACTTGCAATTAGAAGAAATCGACACCAATCACAAGAAATCTCCTCTAATGAATACCTGAAAAACTTAATCTGAACATCTTCATGCACGATATGAAGTCGATGAATAAAATCATGAAAATCCAACAAATGTTCAGCTGGTACCTCCCACTCTTCTCCTCAAAATTTATGAAGGCTACTTTCCCATTCATCTCTACTAGGAACTAGATTAGGGGAACCAACTATCTTTGAAAAATCATAGAAAGCATACCTCCGAGCTAAAATCTTGTCCATTTCAAACCAGTGGAGTAGTCAATAGATTTCTGAACAATGGAGTCGCCATGATGAAACATGAGCAGTCAGAACAATGTGTCTAGCTTCAGTTCACCATCTAAAATTGGATCCCTTCATTGTCGTTCTCCCAGGGAAGATATATTCACTTTTGTCCTCAACAATGGCGCCATTTAATGTTATCACTCCAAGATTCACTTCCACATTGCAAATGGAAGTAAGCTTGGTAACATACAAATTTATTTAAACTTAGGTTTAAAATCAAGGGTTAGCAAGACATGAAAGGAAGGAAAAGACAACAGATATCACTGCAGATCAGTGATAGACCATTGGGCAATGGAGTCATAAACAATCTTCTCATTCAAGGCATTTACACTACCTATTAAACAAAATATTTGTGTAATGATGAAGAGAAGAATAAGAGAATTAACACAAAGATGAATATTCGCTAAGAAAATATCCTCTCTGCAAAGAGAATTTAGATGTGTCTGAATAGTAAACAATGACAAATAGGCAAGTTTATAGAAGATCTTCTACTGCATCAATAATCTATCAATCAAAGGCACATTTTAATCCTTAAAATCAACAATACAATCAAACAAGATGAAGAATAAAATAGAGAACATAGAAGACAAATCTGATGAAACAACTCATATGAATCTTCATTAACATACAAATTACAACCTCGTGCCCCTCCGGCTCACAAACTGAAATACACAATCATTCCATTTCTCAAACCGCTTAAGGTCTTGGGACCCTTCTCATATCATTCATCCGATGTATTTATAATCAAAACAGTAGACAACATCTAGGAGTGCAAGTTGGCCTTTCTATCCTAGGATTCTCCACAAAAAGCTACAAGTCTAACATCTGTGCCAACATATCTAACAAAGTGCTAAAATCAAGGAGAATGTTAGCAACCACTCTAACAAAAATGAATGAGATGTATTGCTGCTTTGGTGCATCTTCTCTAGTTCCACATGTCTTCTCTTTTCTGTCCTTGCTTGTATTATTTTTGCACGCCCTTTCTCCCCTTCCGGAAGGTTCTCCACTTGTCTTGTTCCTTCTTTCAAAAGGAAACTCGGGTCAGTCTGGGCCTGTAGGAAAAACTGTCCTTTCTGGTACTTCGGGCTGGCAGTTTTTTGTCTCCTCAACGATACCCTCAATGCTTCCATTTAAGGGGGTAGTTGATTGTTCAACCACCAGTCCTTCTTTCATTAACTAATTTCTCCTTGGGATCAGGATGAGGCTTATTATTTCAGGAAGGAGAGATCTGGGTCATTTTGACATAATGAACCCTTCCCTCAGCTTCCTCACTCTTTCCTCTAGTGATAGTCTGGTCGTGGTTTGTTAATGTTCTTCTTCTCCTTGTGACTTTATTTGATGATTTGGATTAACACCTAGTTTTGTTGCCATACGCTCCTCTCGGATTGGACCCTATATAAGCACGTGATTGCGGAAGTTGTCAAGGGAGGTTTGGATCCACACCGCTATGACTCTCACAATACACCACCAACCGCCACGTACCTCTCTGGCTATACCATGGTTTCGATTGTGAGACCGCTTTAGGATTTTAACGTTCGAGCATGTCTCACCTCCGTAATGAAGTGTGGTCGTCGATCTTATTGCAATCTGCGATCTGGGTAACCCTGTTATTTTAGCGCCCCTGCTAAATTTTATCTGTCCGCCAACTCCAAAATCCTTTTAACCATTTTTAGAGATGGCGCCAATTTTGGCATTCAGGAGATTTGGATGCTCAACAAGAATACCTTAGGGAGGATGATCTCCTGAATCTAACATGGTGGCCTAACGTCATATGATGTCACTGCTATTGATGTGTCACAAAAGGAGAGTAATAAGTGTCACTCGAGAATGAGTGGATGACATGCCCAAAGGTGTATGAACTGAGTGCCATATGTTTGCGCCAGATGTATGCCACGTATCTCTGACAAATGAGTGCCACACGTCTGAACTAATGAGTTCCAAGTGTCTTTGGTGCTTCGGGGTTTGAGAGTGTCTGCATGCAGAGTTTGTATAACTCTTGGAGGACGATCTCCCGAATCTGACATGGTGGCCTGAAATGAATGCCACGTGTCCTCGGTGGATAAGTGCCAAGTGCCTATAGCACTTCGGGGCTTTGACACTTTGGGGCTTCTGTCCAGTCGTTAAGCCTTGCAAGACTTTGAAACTCTGAATGCACGAGAGCCGTTAATATGAACTGTACATGGGATCTCCACCATTGAAAATTGAACATGTCTGCTTGCTTGAATTTCAAGCCTGAAATGGACTACTCTTGAATGTTGCGTTTGGAAGTTTCCTGTGAAAACAAAGGACTTGGTCGACATGCTTCGAATGGAAATTTCGGTAGAGCCCCTTTCCAGAACTAGAGTTCTCAATGCCTTTAAGTTACTTTTGTCCCTGCAGATGTTTGTGCTAACAGAAGGAACCCAACTAGTAAGGTGTCATCAATCTCTAGTGGAGTTGAATCACATGAGGTAGAACACCTTTAAGATTCGAATGAGCATTTCCCATACCAATGAGGAGTCATGTATCGACCACTTTTAGGTTGCTAAATAGGAAACAATTATGTATAAGTCCAAGAGAGAGCGAGTGATTTTTTAGTAAATTCGAATTGGATTTGCAATTTGAAGGAGAGTATCAACGAGTTAAGAATCCAAGGTTTGACAAAGTAACAGTAGATTATGAGAAATCCTTAAATGCTTGCATACTAAGTGAACGATCAATTGTGTGGACTCCGACCGATTGAGTGAATATATGAGGATGAATAATCTCAAATGAATCACGAATGGAGGTGATGAGATCGACAAGGGAATACAAGTTTATTCACAAGTTCGCCACATAGCGGATTAAAGATGGCACATGTCAACTTTCAAGTAGCTCTAGATAGACGAAGGTTGAGAGGGAAACGCCCCCTTAAAATTACACCTTCGATGTAATTATAATTCAATATAAATTATTTATATATAATATATTTTTTTTAAATAATAAATTTTTAATATTTTTTTTCAATAAAAATTTATATTATTTAAATAATTATATATTTATAATAAGCTTCATATTAATATTTTTTTATATAACATTCTAATTTGGTAAAATAAATTTATATTATTTAAATAATTATATATCTATAATAAACTTAATATTTTTATGTAACCGCTCTTCGATGATGTTGCTTGCATAGCTTTTCAAGTGTAATGCATGAGCATTGCAAAAGTAAAAGTTTTTAAGCAAGACCATATAATAAGAAAGTGTGATAAAATAAAGCATGTTAAAGTAAGATAAGAAATAATATGTTACAAATTGAGAATGCATAATGATAAGAGGCAACACATGATTTATAAAATAAAATAAGAGAAGAAAGTACATAATAAAATTGAGAATGCATAATGATAAGAGGCAACACATGATTTATAAATAAAAGAAGAAAGTATATAATAATGAAAATAGTACTTGGAAAATGATGATGTTAATAAGGAAAATGATAATAAAATATTATATAATAATGGAAAGAGTACTTGAAAAATGAAATTAATAGGGAACATGATAATAAGAAAGCACATGATAATGAAAAAAACACTTTTCACTAAATGATGTTAATATGGAACACCATAATAAGAAAACACATAATAATAGAAAAAGCACTTGAAAAATGAAGTTAATGTAGAAACATGATAATAAGAATGCAAAAATGATCATGACAAGAATCACATAGAATAAATATGAAAAGAAAATAACATGATTGAATCATAGAACAATGCATTGAAATATAACACAGACTTATAAAGGAAATCGAAAAATCAAATGTACAAACGATTTTCATGATAATGTTTTTTTTGTAAATTGATATAAAAAATAATTTTTTTATTCAAAAATATGTAAATTATTTATATAAACCTAAAATATTATATATATATACTCACCCTTTTTAGATATGTTATCCACTTTGTGGATATATTATCTTAATGACTACCACATTCTTATCTTAACTCCTTAAGATTTGTAAACATTTATCTTATTTTATATCTTTTAATGCCCTTATCTTATATATTATTGCCTACCCCATCCTTATCTTAACTTTTGTACAAATTCATTTTATTTATATATTTTAATGCACTTATCTTATTTTTTTCTTTTTCTAAACGCAATTTACAACGCAATTCACAGTTTATTGAGTAGGTGTATAAAGTTGTTTTTCTTTTGTGTCGAGTGTAAGGACCCTCACTCTTTGGTTGAGAAATTCATTTATCACCCTTTGGTTGAACGACTTTTCCTATATCCATCCATTAAGAACCCCAACCAAAAACCCAATAGAGAGTGTGAACCCATGTATTTCTAAGCAAAGTAGTCCACTTGAATCTTAACCTCTTAAAATAAAATCCATGGATGCGACCATGAAAGAAACTCCTACAAGATCATATGGATAGTTTGGAGATCTGGGAGCAAGCAATTCTTGCACTTTGGTCTTATCTCCTTGGTCGAGTTTTAAGGTGTTGTGTCCTTTCTTTATGTTTTTTCTAGTTACTTTATGAGAGATGTCATTACTAAAAATAGATCCATTGCAGGCTCATTTGGTTTCTTCAATCTATTTGTCTTCATCTTGTGTATGTTTTAATTATGAATTATGTTTGTTTGTAGGAATTACTGATTTTATTTGCTTCATAACATAAATTATTGATCTCCTTCTAACCAATCATGACACGATAGCCAAACAATCCATGAGGTAGAAAAGTCCCATTTATGAGATCATTAACATCGATTGATTGTGCCATTACATCAATTAGGTAATCCTCAAAGCTTAATAATGCCATGGGGAAATTAAGGTTAAACATTTTCATATGACAGCTAGAGTTTCTTGATTGAAATATGTATGTCCTTCAATAGTCTAGACCAAAACATTTGGAGTGAAGCTATTAAGTGGTCTTTCACTTCCTAGTTATAGAAGACATTTCTTTCACTTTAACAACTTAACAACTTAGTGACTCAACCGAGCATAAAAGAAAAGTACATTAAGTGACTCACCCATTGTGAGTGAAGTTTTATGAATAACTTCCCAACACAACAAACATTCTTAAAAAAATACACTGATACCTACTTGTTATGCCGTATACCTATAATTATGAATCTTAACCTTAGGATGGTTTTATATATTTATATATATATATATATATATATATATATAAAAGTTAAGATTGCCTATACATGATATTATTTTCACAATAAACAACTTATCATATAGTTGTTAATCGTTACAATTAGATTGGCTTTTTCATTGCAATTGGAACATGAACTCGTTGTGCACACATGTGTTCATGTTTCAATAGCTTCAAATTTTGTAGAAGCTCCATGCAAGCGACTCCCATGTGAAACCAAAATATCCATGTCATTTTTTTAATAAAAAGAACACGTACACATTTTTCTATTAAAAAATCCATGTTTCTTTCTTTACATCCCAACCCATAGTGATTCCTCCTTATTTATCCCCCAACCACGAGAATGTTTTTGCGAATTCACAACTCAATCTTGTTGAGGAAAAGAAAGTGGGACATTGTCATCATTTGCACTTAGTATTTTTTTTTAGAGGAGCTCTCATTTCTAGGTATTTGTTTTTTAAATATCATTTTTATATTTTTTAAATTATATAAATTTACACAATTAAAAAAATATTTTGTTATTGTTTAATCAAAAATTTTATTTTAATATCATGGACCAAAATTTTGATCCAAACCCTAACCTCCCACAGGACCCATACATAAAAATTAATCAATGTTGAGATGAACTAAAAATTCTAATTGGTCATTTTATGAACAATAGAGAGCCATTTTGTATTTTCTTTGGCACTTCACTTACAATATTGTTGTTTCCATTGACAACTCATGTCTGTGGCCAATTATCTGAAATGTTTGAGTATAGGGATAGGATGAGAGAGTACTACTCAATCAAGATTAGTAAAGAAGAGGTGAAAAAGTTTCATAAAACCAAAGAGATGATTGTTAAATTGTTTGTTGAGTTTATAACCAACCAACCCCTTGGTACATACCACCAGGTGTAGGGCCTTTAGGACATATCAATTCTAGACCACGCATAATAGATTGTCATTTTGGTTCTATCCCATTTGTTTCGTATTGATGCTCTCATTGTCGTCATACTTGTCATGGCTTGATAGAGGACCATATTTAGGATAGTTTCTTGGATGAGGTCAGTCTAACATGTGCGATTATGGGACCTCCCAAACAAATATTTAAATTTAACTTTATGTTTTTTTTCTCCAGAAAGTTGAATTCTTGTTTTAAGACAAAGATATGTATAACTATAACCAGAAATAACTTACAAGAATTAGATGTGTCCTTTAATTAGACCATAATTAAGAGAAATGCCAATATGGATTAGGGAATGGAGCTACTATCCTTTTCCTATATGAATATGAATCACATAATTGTTATCTTCAATATCAATTTGAGTGTGAATGACCAACTTAAATCTTGAATATTTGAATTCTTGTGGCCATTAAAAGTTCACTATAAGACTCTTGAGTAAGTTTGTTTCCTTAAGAAAGGGAGTTTGTTTAGTGTTTGATCTTCTTACATTGTGGCTTGTCTTGGAAATCTCATATTTTTAGTAGGTTTAAGGATGATGGCATGTAAATATTCCATGCCACTCATCTTAAGGAAGTTGGAAAGCCCACATTCATTTGGTATCCTCACTTCTTCCTTGTGTGTGGGTGGGCTTACCAATTTGGGCTTGCAAGTCATGCCAAAACATTTAATTCGTGACCAATACCTCTCTTTTTTTCAACAATTTTGTTGTATTTTTACCAAGTGCTCCCTTGTGGGTTTGTTGCATTCGCCTAGTTTTTCACCTTCATCTTCCTCTTCTCATTTTGCATGGTGTTTTCCCTATGTTTTGTCTAGTGTTTGGTCTTCTTTCCTTGTGGCTTGTCTTGGAAACCCCATATTTTTGGTAAATGTATGAACACAAGCTCATTTATTACATGCCACTTGTCTCAAGTAAGTTTGTCACCCAAAATTTGTTTAAGGTCTTCTCACTTCTTCCTTGTCATGGACATGATTGCCAATTTGGGCTTGTAAGTCATGCCAAATTTTTTTATTGGTGATCAAGTTATCCAATTTTTTTTTCCTTTTTACCAAGTGCTTCCTTGTGATTTCATTTCCTCCACCTTATTTTTCACCTTTGTCTTCCTCTTCTCAATCTACATGCTGTTTTCCTTATGTTTCATTTAGTGTTTGGCCTTCTTGCCTCCTAGTTTGTTTTAGTGAACCCATCTCTTTTATATGTGTAAGGGTGCTAGCTCATTCATTCCATGCCACTCTTCTCAAGTAGGTGGGAAACCCCACATTTGTGTAAGGTCTCCTCACTTATTTGTCATGCATGGACGAGATTGATAATTTGGGATTGCAAGACATTTCCGAAAGGTTAAGTGGTGACCAAAGCCTCTCCTTTTTTGTTAATTTTGTTGCTCTACCAAGCACTCCCTTTCTGGTTTGTTTCCCTTCACATTTTTTTCACCTTTTCCTTCCTCCTCTCGTTCTACATGGTGTTTTCCTTGTGTTTCATTAGTGTTTGGTCTTCTTACCTAGTGGCTTGTCTTGATAGCCCCATATTTTTTGTGTTGGGTCAAGATTATGACACTACATAATATTGTGTTTTATAGTGAAGTGAGATTTGAATGAATATCAATTTGTCATGACAAGAAATTGATTCTTGTGAAATTACTAGTATATTGTTTTCAAATTCAACATTTTGAGTTTTTATACAATTGCATGAATAGATTAAAAAGACATGGCTCTTATGTTATTCATTTATTTCTTTAGCCCCAAGTTGGCCCTTGAAAATATGTTAGTTTATTGTATCCCTTTCCATTCTCTTGATTGCAAGTCTTCATACTTAACCTTTTTAAACATTGGGCTCACCCTCCTCTACATGGTGACCACTTCCACCTTCCTCTCCTAATTTTGTGACCACTTCCACATGGTGTTTGTCTTGTGTTTTGTTTAGTTTTTGGTCTTATTTCCTTGTGGTTTGTCTTAGAAACCTAATATTTTTGGTAGTTGTAAGGATTGAATCAAGAATCTCAAAATAGTTCCAAATACACAACACATTTCATTTTTTTTGCAACAAAATCGACCACTAAAATACACATGAATTTTTGAACTATCCCACACAACCATGTAACCAAATCCAATGTGTTCCATCTATACATATCTCTCCTTTAAATG
>SNQJ01S0145460.1:10719-26733 GCA_010110895.2 Picea sitchensis | reverse complement strand
TATATTGAATTATAATTACATCTAAGGTGTAATTTTAAGGGGGCGTTCCCCTCTCAACCTTCGTCTGTCTAAAGCTACTTGAAAGTTGACATGTGCCATCTTTAATCCGCCATGTGGCAAACCTGTGAATAAACCTATATTCCCTTGTCGATCCCATCACCTCCATTCGTGATTCATTTGAGATTATCCATCCTCATATATTCACTCAATCAGTGGGAGTCCACACAATTGATCGTTCACTTAGTATGCAATCATTTAAGGATTTCTCATGATCTATTGTTACTTTGTCAAACCTTGGATTCCTAACTCGTTGATACTCTCCTTCAAATTGCAAATCCAATTCGAATTTACTAAAAACTCACTCGCTCTCTCTTGGACTTATACATAATTGTTTCCTATTTAACAACCTGAAAGCGGTTGATACATGACTCCTCATTGGTATGGGAAATGCTCATTCGAATCTTAAAGGTGTTCTACCTCAGGTGATTCAACTCCACTAGAGATTGATGACACCTTACCAATTGGGTTCCTTCTGTTAGCACAAACATCTGCAGCGACAAAAGTAACTTAAAGGCGCCGAGAACTCTAGTTCTGGAAAGTGGCGCTATCGAAATTTCCGTTCGAAGCATGTCGACCAAGTCCTTTGTTTGCACAGGAAACTTCCAAACGCAACATTCAAGAGTATTCCATTTCGGGCTTGAAATACAAGCAAGCAGACATGTTCAATTTTCAATAGTGGAGATCCCATGTACAATTCATATTAACGGCTCTCATGCATTAAGAGTTTCAAAGTCGTGCAAGGCTTAACGATCGGACAAAATTCCCAAAGTTTCGAAGCCCCGAAGTGCCAGAGGCACTTGGCACTTATCCACCGAGGACACGTGGCATTCATTTCAGTCCACCACGTCAAATTCGGGAGATCATCCTCCAGGAGTTATACAAACTCTGCATGTAGACACTCCCGAACCCTGAAGCACCAAAGACACTTGGAACTCATCAGTTCAGACGTGTGGCACTCATTTGTTAGAGATACGTAGCATACATCTGGCGCAAACACGTGGCAATCAGTTCAGGCACCTTTGGGCATGCCATCCACTCATTCTCGAGTGACACTTATTACTCTCCTTTTGTGACACATCAGTAGTTGTGACATCATATGACGTTAGGCCACCACGTCAGATTCAAGAGATCATCCTTCGAGAGGTATTCTTGTTGAGCATCCAAATCTCTTGAATGCCAAAATTGGCGCCATCTCTAAACATGGTTAAAAGGATTCTAGAGTTGGCAGAGAGATAAACTTTAGCAGGGGAGATAAAATAGCAAGGTTACCCAGATCGCAGATTGCAATAAGATCGACGACCACACTTCATTATGGAGGTGAAACATGCTCGAACGTTAAAATCCTAGAGCGGTCTCGCAATCGAAACCATGGTATAGCTAGAGAGGTAAGTGGTAGTTGGTGGNGAGTGAGAGCAGTGTGGATCCAAACCTCCCTTGACAACTTTCACAATCACGTGCTTATATAGGGTCCAATCCGAGAGGAACGCATGGAAACAAAACTAGGCGTTAAGCCAAATCATCAAAGGAAAGTCACAAGGAGAAGAAGAACATTAATAGACCACGACCACTCTATGACTAGAGGAAAGAGTGAGGAAGCTGTGGGAAGGGTTCATTATGTCAAAATGACCTAGATCTCTCCTTCCTGAAATAATAAGCCTCATCCTGATCCCAAGGAGAAATTAGTTAATGAAAGAAGGACTGGTGGTTGAACAATCGACTACCCCCTTAAATGGAAGCATGGAGGGTCTGGTTGAGGAGACAAAAAACTGTCAGCCCGAAGTACCAGAAAGGATAGTTTTTCCTACAGGCCCAGACTGACCCGAGTTTCCTTCTGAAAGAAGGAACAAGACAAGTGGAGAACCTTCCGAAAGGAGAGAAAGGGTGTGCAAAAATAATACATGCAAGGACAAAAAGGAGAAGACACACGAAACTAGAGAAGATGCACCAAAGCAACAATACATCTCATTCATTTTTGTTAGAGTGGTTCTAACATGCTCCTTGATTTTAGCAGTTTGTTAGATATGTTGGCACAGATGTTAGACTTGTAGATTTTTGTGGAGAATCCTATGATAGGAAGGCCAACTTTCACTCCTAGATGTTGTCTACTGTTTTGATTATAAATACATCAGATCAATGATATGAGAAGGGTCCCAAGACCCGAAGAAGTTTGAGAAATGGAATGACTGTATATTTCAATTTGTGAGCCGGAGGAGCATGGGGTTTTAATTTGTATGTTATTGAAGATTCATATGAGTTGTTTCATCAGATTTGTCTTCTATGTTCTCTATTATATTCTTCATCTTGTTTGATTGTATTGTTGATTTTAAGGATTAAAATGTGCCTTTGATTGATAGATTATTGATGCAGTAGAAGATCTTCTATAAACTTGCCTATTTGTCATTGTTTATTGTTCAGACACATCTAAATTCTCTTTGTAGAGAGGATATTTTCTTAGCGAATATTCATCTTTGTGTTAATTCTCTTATTCTTCTCTTCATCATTACACAAATCTTTTGTTTAATAGGTAGCGTAAATGCCTTCAATGAGAATATTGTTTATGACTCCATTACCCAGTGGTCTATCACTGATCTGCAGTGATATCTATTGTCTTTTCCTTCCTTTCATGTCTTGCTGACCCTTGATTTTAAACCTAAGTTTAAAGAAATTTGTATCTATTGTCTTTTCCTTGATTTCATGTCTTGCAATGTGGAAGTGAATCTTGGAGTGATAACATTAAATGACGCCATTGTCGAGGACAAAAGTGAAGATATCTTCCCTGGGAGAACGAAAACGAAGGGATCCAATTTTAGATGGTGAACTAAAGCTAGACACATTGTTTTGACTGCTCATGTTTCATCATGGTGACTCCATTGTTCAGAAATCTATTGACTACTCCATTGGTTTGAAATCGACAAGATTTTAGCTCAGAGGTATGCTTTCTGTGAGTTTTCAAAGATAGTTGGTTCCCCTAATCCAGTGCCTAGTAGAGATGAATGGGAAAGTAGCCTTCATAAATTTTGAGGATAAGAGTGGGAGGTATCAGCTGAACATTTGCTGGATTTTCAGGATTTTATTCATCGACTTCATATCGTGCATGAAGATGTTCAGATTAAGTTTTTCAGGTATTCATTAGAGGAGATTTCTCGTGATTGGTGTCGATCTCTTCTAATTGCAAGTATAAGCTCTTTGATAGGTTTCCATGCAGCTTTCAATTCATTTTGTAAAGAGTATTTTTCAGCTGAACATCTTCTTGAAGGATGTTGTGATGATTTTTATTTGCTTCAGAAAGATTCTGCTAGTCACGAAAACCAGATTTGTGATGAAGCATTTATTGTAGAAGAAAGCATTTACCATGAAGATCAAGAGGTGTTGAATGATATTCATTATGCTAGCAATAACATAGAAACATCTAGTATCATATCAAATGTATCTGTTGTTTTAAATGTTTATGAAGATCACCATGTCTCTTTGAATATTTTGATGTCAAAGAGAAAGTGTATACATCAACAGAAGAAAGTTATGGATCTGAGTTACAAGCATATGGTAAAGATGAACAACAAGAGGATTGTCAGTATATTTCAGATTTGCAGCAAAAAGACAGTGAGTATGAATCAGATATGGAACAAGAGCAAGGTTGTAAGTATGTTTTACATTTGGAACCAAATTATTTAGTATGTTCAGATTTTTCTGTAGACATGTATGCATGTCATGTTTATGATCAATTTACGAAATATTTTTAGCATGAGGTAACAGATGATTGTATAGATAATCATATGTTCCTAGTTGAGCATTATCAATATGATTTAAATTTTGTTGTTGAATTATCTCGTGATCATTATTTTAAATAAGAAGTTGTCTGTCCTAATGACCAAGATCTGCTTATGAAAGAGAAAGAAGGTTATCAGTTTTCAAGCAAAGAGGCATTCATGGATGAGCAGTTTTTTCCTGTGGATCAACATGTTTCTGATCTTGGTTTCAAAGATTCATTTGCAGCCTTGTTGGAGTCAAGTTTTTCAGATTTTTTGAAAATTTCAGATTTCATTTCACCAACATTCATGGGTGAGTATGGTTTTCTGAAGGATTCTCCATCACTGTTATTATATTTTTGTTTTTATCTATTGATCAATGATAGAGACAAGATCATCTCAGTCTTGAAATTACTTGAATGGTTACTGTGGAAATCTGCTTTTAATTGACCAAATTGCAGATTTGGTTAGAGGTAGGGTAGTTTAGGAAATAAGCTCGCTTCCTGAGCATCTTCTTTCCTTCAAGTTTGCAGCAGGTAATAAGCTCGCTTCCCGAGCCTTGCTTTCCTTAGTCTATAGCGGGTCTTTCATTTTTCTCGAATAAGTGGCAGTTGTTGGTAGTGTTTAGAGGTTGGTTACACAGATGACTCCATAGCCCAATGGATAAGGCAACTGGAACTTCTAAGGTTCTTGGAAACCTCACAGGGAGACCCCCATCCCAGTTGGAGCCTGATGTTAGCATAAACAACTGCAACGACAAAAGTAACTCAAAGGCATTGAGAACTTTAGTTCTGGAAAGTGGCGCTACTAAAATTTTCGTTCGAAGTAGGTCTACCAAGTCCTTTGTTTGCACATGAAACGTCCAAACACAACATTCAAGAGCAGTCCATTTCGGGCTTGAAATACAAGCAAGAAGACAGGTTCAATTTTCAACAGTGGAGATCCCATGTACAGTTTAGATTAACGACTCTCGTGCATTCGAAGTTTCAAATTCGTGCAAGGCTTAACGACCAGACATAAGCCCTGAAGTGTCGGAGGCACTTATCTGTCGAGGACACGTGGTAATCATTTCAGGCCACCATGTCAGATTCAGGAGATCGTCCTCCGGGAGTTATACAAACTTTGCATGCAGACACTCCCAAACCCTGAAGCACCGAAGACACTTGGCACTCATCAGTTCAAACGCGTGGCGTTCATCCGTCAGAGATACGTGGAATCCATTTGGCACAGACACGTGACACTCAGTTAAGGCACCTTTGGGCATGTCATCCGCTCATTCTCAAGTGACACTTATCACTCTCCTTTTGTGACACATCAACAGTTGTGACATCATATGACGTTAGGACACCACGTCAGATTCAGGAGATCGTCCTTCGGGAGGTATTCTTGTTCAACATCCAAAGCTCTCGAACACCAAAATTGGCGCCATCTCTAAACATGATTAAAAGGATTCTAGAGTTGGCAAACAGATAAACTTTAGCAGGGGCGCTAAAATAGTAGGGTTACCCAGATTGCAGATTGCAACAAGATCGATGGCCACACTTCATTGTGGAGGCATAACATGCTCGAACGTTAAAATCCTAGAGTGGTCCCATAATCGAAACCATGGTATAGCTAGAGAGGTACGTGGCATTTGGTGGTGGATTACAGGAGTCAGAGCGTTGTGGATCCAAACTGTCCTCAAAAACTTCCGCAATCACATGTTTATATAGGGTCTAATCTGAGAGCAACATGTGGCAACAAAACTAGGTGTTAAGCCAAATCATCAAAGGAAAGTCACCAGGGGAAGCAAAACTTTAACAGACAACGACTATTCTATCACTAGAGGAAAGAGTGAGGAAGTTGTGGGGAGGGTTCATTATGTCAAAATGACCTAGATCTCTCCTTGCTAAAATAATAAGCTTCATCCTGATCCCAAGGAGAAATCAGTTAATGAAAGAAGGACTAGTGGTTGAACAATTGACTACCCCCTTAAATGGAAGCATGGAGGGTCTGGCTGAGGAGACAAAAAACTATCATCTCGAAGTACCACAAAGGGCAGTTTTTCCTACAGGCCCATACTGACCCGAGTTTCCTTCTGAAAGAAGGAACAAGACAGGTGGAGAACCTTCCATAAGGGGAGAAAGGGCATGCAAAAATAATACATGCAAGGATAGACAAGAGAAGACACATGACACTGGAGAAGATGCGCCCAAACAGCCAGACATGTCATTCATTTTTGTTAGAGTGGTTACCAACATGCTCCTTGATTTTAGAAGTTTGTTAGATTTGTTGGCACAAATGTTAGACTTGTATCTTTTTGTGGAGAATCCGAGGATAGGAAGGGCAACTCGCACTCCTAGATGTTGTCTATTGTTTTGATTATAAATACATCAGATGAATGATATGAGAAGGGTCCCAAGACCCAAAGGGGTTTGAGAAATGGAATGACTGTGTATTTCAGTTTGTGAGTCGGAGGGGCATGGGGTTGTAATTTGTATGTTATTGAAGATTCATATGAGTTGTTTCATCGGATTTTTCTTCTATGTTCTCTATTCTATTCTTCATCTTGCTTGAATATATTGCTGATTTTAAGGATTAAAATTTGCCTTTGATTGATAGATTCTTGATGCAGTAGAAGATCTGTTGTAAACTTTCCTATTTATCATTGTTTATTGTTCAAACACATCTAAATTCTCTTTGCAGAGAGGATCTTTGCTTAGCGAATATTCATCTTTGTTCTAATTCTCTTATTCTTCTCTTCATCATTACATAAATCTTTTTTCTGATAGGTAGCTTAAATTCCTTCAATGAGCAGATTGTTTATGACTCCATTGCCCAATGGTCTATCACTGATCTGCAGTTATATCTGTTGTCTTTTCCTTCCTTTCATGTCTTGTTGACCCTTGATTTTAAACCTAAGTTTAAAGCAATTTGTATATTACCAAGCTTACTCCCATTTGCAGTCTGGAAGTGACTCTTGGAGTGATAACACCTTCAACTTGTCTCACATGTATCAATCATCAATCTTCTATTGAACCTTTTCTCATTTCCTCTATTACATTTTCTCATTTGAACAAGATATATACATAGTTTGAGTTTTGTTTATACTGGAATGGGTTTGGCAGGGTGGTTTTGGCACCGATACCATGTCTTGGAGTCATGCCATTCAATAGCATGAACCAATTAGAAAGGATAGAGGGCATGCATTTCTAGTCAAAAATTTCACACGACATACAGGCCTAGCTCCCAGGATTGAGACCTTTGCATAACTGGAAGACACCCCTGCGACATACTTTGTTAAAAAAACACCTTTGAGAAATAAATCTCATGGAGATCCCCAGTTCCAGTGGTTCCTCTTCCGTAGGGAGTTTCAACTCGCTTTGTTATCTGCAAATGACCCATTTTCAGAAAATATTGCTTTACATGACCTGAACTCACCCACTCAGTTAAGGTCATCTGTAACAAATCTTATCCCCTGAAGCAACCCGTTATCTCAATCAAGGTCGTAACACAAGTGCCCGCCTTGCCTGCCTGTATGCTTTGGTGGCTGACCGAAAACCAAATTATTTCCTTCCAGAGAGTGCGTATGGTTGCAGGCAACCCATAAGCTTATCCTCTCCTCTGTTGTTATAAATGCATGCATATATATTCCTTTCTTATATCCACTCATCCTGTAACAAACCAATCATTCCAACACCTTATTAAAGATTGGACCCTCATGTAAATCATTAGCTCATCCAGCTGCTAAATGCTTGTGTCCTTAATTTATTTATACCTCTTTGGTGATAGGATCCATGGGAGCTAGGCATCTGTTGCATTCACTATCGACAATGGGATTGGTACTTTCCCTCATTACGTACACTTGATTATCACACACAAATAAAAATTTGTATACATCTTTGACGAAATAATCAATAAGAGCTAGGTATTGTTTCCTTAGTTCTTAATGGTGGGATTGACACTTTCCCCAATTGTGTACAACTGTTTATCATAAAAAACAAAATAAACTTTCTACAATGCAATGGAATAGATAAAATCCCATATGTTAAGCTCATCAAACAAATTTCGAATTTCAATCTTAATTTATCATATAAATAATAAAATTATATTTTTAATATATTTAATATAATTGATGATGAATTAATATATCTATGGATAAGATCATTATTTTTTCTTTTTCTTATAATATAATTTTAGACTTTATATTATATTAAATTGTAATATAAATTGATATACCAAATTCTAAAAATTACATTTAAATATTTTCATTGTTTTTATATTTTGGTTTATTTCAATTCTTAAAATTTGAAAAAACACATAGATTGAATTTACACTTTATTTTAATTATAATCTTTTAGAAAAAATAAAGTTCATTTATTTTTTTAGCTATAAAAATAGAAATTAAAATTCTAAGTATAGTTTTACGTTTCAAAATTTCAAAAATACAATTTTTCCATAATCTGTATAGTTTAATAAAGATTTTAAGGAAAACTTTTAAAATCCTTAAAATTATCTAAAAATATTCCTTATATAAAAAAATATTAATTAAAATCCACAACAATGAAATTTTACCAAATTTAACCTATATTATAGGTCCTACAATTGCATACCCCAACTGCATGCAATCCTACATTAGTCCTAGAGAACCAACCTTGGAGGTCTTCTCATTGCATAAGCCACTAACATCTCTGAGTCTGAGTCTGCCCAAGGGTAGGATAACATTTTCTCTTTTAGATTATCTATATCAATAGTTATAATAAGACAAGTGCTAGACCCTATTCTATTAAAAGCTCAAATGATGATGACCATGATGAGATGTGCAACTCACAAATACTGGGATACCCTGATACACCTAGAATTTGGACGAAGGAGTAAGTGGAGGCATGGAGATAGTTGCAAAGCAAGTCGTGTGGACAAAACCTTGGAGCGTGCCCGGGACGAAGACGACCTGCCCCTAAAGGGATCTCGATCAAGAATGGTATTATTTTCATTGATACTCAACAAAATAGGTTTTATCAGTGGGAGGAGGGTAGGATATTATATTAGATGTTGGTAGTTGAAGTGTAACAAGTAGAATATAATGTAGTAGGTACTGAATTTGTGATTGAGATAAATTTCTTCCCATCATTAAGATACATGAATTATGTGCAACGAATCAACAAGGACATCTGGAGATGGATGGTAGTGGAAGTTTGGAGATGGATGGTAGTGGAAGTTTGGCAGTCACTGCTATAATTTGAGAACCATTTGTAATAATTTCTTACTTTGTTTTGAATACTTTCAAGTTTCACGACTATGTAGGCTTGTGTTTTACAAATCGTTTGATATAATTATCAAACTTTACCACTATGGATGGCTATGTTTTACAAATAGTTTTCTATAATTATCGAGCTTTACCACTATCGATGGATGTGTTTTATAAATCTTTTTATATAATTATTAACGGTTGTGTTTTACAAATATTTTTATATAATTATTAATAGATTATTTTATATTGAATTCAATTATCACATTTTAATAAAAAAATTCTTTGTTTATATGAAAATACCATTGTATTCATGTGACTTATTTTCAAAAGTAAAATAAAATTTTAAATTTATCATTTGGATCATTATTTTTTATTTTATGGTTTTAATTTTTAACTATATTTTGCATTTGTCAACTAAATTTCTGATTATGCAATAAAAAATTGTAAATGCAAAAGAGGCTCTTTAAATCCTTTCAATTTTAGTTCAGCCTCGCCTAAGGAGCTGCTTTCAATTGATTGATTTTCAAATTACGCAAACAAAACCTGTAAACTCAAAATTGGTTGTTTACACCCTTCCAAATCTAGTTCAACTGAGCCAAAAGAGTTTCTCATTTATATTCCTCAAGATAGGTCATTAAAGCTTAAACCATAATATATCTATTTGTACGAGGCATATCAAGACAGGGTACAGACAGACAGACGATGAAGGGTCGAGAAGAATCCTCTTAATCTAGGTTCAAACGGTGCAACAAACTTTGCTTTGTCTCTAAATGCTTAAGAGGAGGTAGAGTGACCTTCTTTCAATCGGTGCATTATATTGGTAAGATTGAGATGGTTATGTTCTTTGATCAATAGGTGTATTATATTGGCAAGATTGAGATGGCTATGTTGTTTGATTTTTGCACTCATTGGAATTGTGAATATGTAATAAATTTATCTCTATGTTTATTTCCTAAGAAAGATAAAATATTTATTTCTTTGTGCATAGTTGAATGATGATCCATGGTTAAATTGATTGAATATTTTTTTTTAACAAGGTTATCATCATATAACCATTTACAATTACAGGTGGACTTTGCTTGCCATCTGTCACAAAAAAACTTATTATGAATCAAAATAGTTTTCTTTTCCCACTCCTTTTTCTCCACTAATAGACTACATATGGGACTAAGCACTTCTTGCAAAGAGAGATGATCATGCTCATCCATAACATGAATTTGCACATAATACTTTATTCCATGTGAGTTATAGTATGACAATCATGATGTCAAATTCTCTTTCACTTACATATTTATTTATTTTCTATAGTGTATTGTTGTCAATTTCCAAACTTGACTATAAGTAAAAGGGTGAACTGTGAAATAGATCCAGTTACCTTCTGGTATCAAGCATTGTGGAGACACTAGACCTCTTTGTATTTTTACAAAGTTTACAATGATTTTGTCTCAGTCTTCAAAGGGTTGTTGTTTGGTGAAAATACCCCAAGGATATCTGACTAGGCTAACGAATTCTTAGAGAAAAAAGGGAACGATAGAACAAATGGAAAATCACAGTGTCATCAGGATATTCTGTATCAAATAAAATCCCTCCTTTCTTCCATATCATGTATCTAACAAATTGTTTAGTACAAAGGTGGCAAGGAAATACAACTTTTGGCTACATTTTTTCCATGAAAAAAGGAAAAAACAATTTATCCCCTTGCCATGGAAGATTGGAGATTTCATTTTCAGAAACATAAATAAAATTGATGAGTTTGCAAGCCATTTCAACAATGTGATCCTAATAAAATATTTGTAGGACACATGCTTTGGGTGGGATTCAGTAAGTCATCCATCCAGACTACGTTGAATGAAGAAGAAGAAGGTAACAACCAAAGTACTCATGTACACGAAGTTGATGACCTAAAGGCAGTACTAAGTACTAATGAAATGTATAAACAAAAAGGAAAGGGTCCTAGTGAAAGGAGTGGTCAGTCTCCAGTTGTTACTCCCAAAACTACCACATCCCGGAGAAATGCTCCAACAACTCACCCAATTAGAAATATTGCCCACAATAGTTCAAGCGGCGGAGGAGAGAAGAATCCTCTCCTTGGGAAAATTGAGAAATCACATAAGTTACCCGTGGGAAAGAAAAGGAAGAATTTAATACAAGAGGAAGAGGACAACCTTATAGAAAACGATATCCAAAGATTTTCTCTAGATGACATGGAGCTGGAGGTGGATATAGAAAAAATATTTCCCGTGATGGAACAACCATAAATTGTAACTCAACAAAATGCTTTATTGGAAGTTGCTGCAAATGATATTTTTAGTGAAGAGGAATCCTTCACTTTTCAAAGTGTTATTTTTGATAAGGAATCTAAAAAATTGATTGTAGAAAGAGGTGATTAGAAAAATAAAAAAGGAAAATCTCGCTTGGAGGTTGACCTGAAAGACATGTGGTCATCCCAAATCCCTAAAATTCACAGGGAAACTGGTGATTCTCTTCACGATTCCATTAATGGATTGGGAGCTGAAAATGCCAAGCTAAAAGAAAGGATTAAAGACTTGGAAAATTCCTTAATGCCTCTTCCAATCCTGGAAAGTCCTATGTCAATGGTCAAACCAACCACTCCTTCCATTAAGTTGAAATGATATTCAAGTGTACTCATAGCAGTCATGAGTTATGTAGAAAAAAATATTAAGAAGATAATGTCACTAATAACAGAAGCATGGGAGGTATCCAAAAATATTGTTTCTTTTGGCTCAAGGGCACATGCCTTCCATGAGTATCTGCAAGCTGATTTAAAGAAAGAAGAAGGTTTCTACACTGATGTTGTAATACCATTTGGAATTAAAGTCTCAGACATGACATAAATGAGAAGAAGAGAGGAGGATTTGCCTTCTCCAAGTCGAATAAAACAACTAAATTCTTGCAAGAAGGAAAAGATTAAAAAATTGAGTAGCATTGTTCAAGCATGAAGCGAAGCCATACTAAAAAGAGAAGAATTGTTCAAAAGGCGCACCAAGATAGATCTAGCCAGACGTACTAACAAGGTACAAGACCCTAAATTAATTCTCAATTCAATGTTTCTATCAAAACAACAATTTGACGAACAAGTTGAGATATTTAAGGGGTTATCAACTGAATTTTTTTATGGCATACTTGAATATAATGAAGAAGAAATAGACAATTGGCTAGTTGATTATTTCGTGAAAAATTAGGATATTGAGGAAGCAGTACATGGTATTTCTCTTGACGTAAGAGACTTGGAAGGTGAATTATTCAACATTAAAATCAGGCATGAAATAAACATCACACCAATGAAAAACTACATTGAGGATTAGTTAAAAAAGGAAATTGACAAATTAACCAAGGAAAGGCAAGAAACAGTTGAGATGGTTCCTATAACCATCAATCAAGACAATAAAAGGACAACATCAAGAAAGTAAAAGGGAGAGAGACCATCATAGTAAGTTCATGTTGATCATATCTTTCTTTGTTTATCAGTTTTTCATCCAGTTACTCCGTTTCTTTGACTAGAAAGGCTTAACCGAAATCTGATAACTTCTCCATGTCTTCTTTCTAGGTCTTGCTACTCTATCATCTCCCACCATCCTCCTTCTACAGATTACATCATTTTTATATTTTCTTTATGGTCTACGAGAGCCCCAATCCCAGTCCTAATGACAAACACATTTAAATTTCAAGGCTTTGTAACAGACTATATATTTTTTAGAAATCCCAACAGAACTGTTTCGGGATTAGTTTTGACTGTATTTTATAACTCTGAGTTTTGAGTATAAAGTATTTGACATTGATATATCATTATCTTTATTTGAGCTCCCCATGTGTTCACTCTATTAAAGTTCTCTTATGCATCCATATCATCTTCTTTTATTTTATGTGATCATAAATATTTAGTATAACTATGATGAATGTGAGGAAATTTTGTTTACTTTTTTTAAGTATATGAAGTGTGAGGTTCCTAGTCATTTCTCAGGGACTCTCTTTTTAAAGGAAAAAACAACTTTTTTCTTTCTTGTTACCTTTTTATTGCAATCTTTATATTTCTTTGATTATCACGACGGACTTCCTCAAAGTTCTACATTCTAAAAAATCTAGAGTTCCAAGAAAATATTAAAACAAAGAGGAGTGCCACCTCTATAAAAACGCAAGGGGATTTGTATCCCCGTGAGGTTGTTGTTTTGGTCCTAACAGATTCAAGCATAAACACCCAGTTAGGATTTACCCTAGAACCCTAGTTACATTATCTCCCTCCTAAATCCTTTTGTTTTAACATGGTGACTAATTTTGGTTCCTTGCAGAAGCTAAGTTACAAGATTATTGACCATCTATTTTAACTTGATGAGGTTTTCTTACATTTTTTTTCTTAAATTATCTGGGGATTTAATGGGAGTTAGGTTAAGTCCATCTCACTTCTCTTCTTCAGTTTAGGGTCTCTTAGTTAGTATTATCATACTCCTATTGGGGTAACTATGGCACCACAAAATGGATTTGGGGATTCGGCCTACAAGCTTGCACATTTTACTGTGGAGAAAACAATGGAAATTCTTAATATCTCCTTTGATGAGATGGTGAAGCAGATTTGAATCTCAAATTTTACAAAGAGCATGGACTTATTTGCAGGTTTAATAGATTATGGACAAATCTTTAAAACCTTCATCATTGGATTTCTCACACTTGGAAGCCCCTTATGTGGGAAGAGGCATATATTCACCAGTGTTCCCTAGGGTTCTTTCTCATAGAATTCGATTCAACTGACGACACTAATCATGTGTTATTTGGTTTATGGATAAAGGTGGGTTATGTATGAAACAACGACATCTACCTTTTGATCCCTCCTTGAATTCTATTTCTTTGGATCTAATTTGGGTTAGGATCCCAAATCTACCTTTACACTTTTGGGGTCCAATTTCCTTAGAAACCATAAGTAATGCTTTTAGAAAATTCCATTATTGTTCGAATGAAATCAAGAGAATATTTTTAATGAATTGTGTAATAATATACACTGAAATGGACCTTGAGAAAGGTCTTCCAAATGAAATTCATTTAAAATTCATAGGTGTTTCTAGGTATTAGAAATTGAATTATGAATATGTTGCATTTAAGTGTAGATATTGATTTTCTTATGCGTTTCTATCTTCTTCATACTCAGTGAATAAAATAAAAAAATCCTTCTCATTGGTGGAAAGGTGATAATGAACATTGTTGGAGAGTCAAGTTTTGATGGTTCATCACACTTCTCCTGGAATCAATCGGTTAGGTGGTCAACCAACATTTGGAAACTATCGGTAAAGCAATTGACCAAATATCTACATTAGTCGGTTGAGTAGTCAACACACATGTTGTTTGGATAGTCGACCACCAGTTGAAGATATTTGGTTGGTGGATCGACCAACTGAGAAATCGCCTATGAGTTGGACACATGGACGGTCGGGTCGAGCATCCTTGTCGATCCGACTAGACAACATGGATTTCATGAATTCAACTCTAACCACCGATGGTTGTATGTGGACACGATATTTTTGATTCCAAGGAAGTTGGTTAGATCTTGAGGCTATAAATATAAGACCCCATGAGTAATTATCAAGTGTGTTGCATGTCAATGTTTAACATGGCTCGTATGTTCAATATGCATTGTGATGTTCTAATCACAATGCATTGTGCTTAAGTGTTGTAACGATGTCTTTAGACACCACCTGTTTTCTTTGAAGTTATTCCTCTTTTATTATCTGCAAAT
Organism: Picea sitchensis; assembly: GCA_010110895.2. Classification (NCBI taxonomy): domain Eukaryota; kingdom Viridiplantae; phylum Streptophyta; class Pinopsida; order Pinales; family Pinaceae; genus Picea; species Picea sitchensis. The sequence continues at coordinate 11,954 of SNQJ01S0145460.1, read as the reverse complement.
ATGTTTATTTGTTTCATATGAGGTTACACCCTATCCCCAGCAAGAACTACCAGTGAATTATAATCCCTATTTCCAAATAGGTGGAGGATAATCCTCTTTTGAAAACTGTAGAAAAGAAAGATAAATTATAAATCAAAGACAATTCAAGTAAAAAACCCACCTTAACATGAAGAAGTAGTTATGACCCTAGGAAATTTGGCTCTTCTTGAGGGATCTTTATCCAAGTGGATGAAGATGATGTATCACCCAAAAAAGGGGAAGAAACAAGTCAAACATCTATCCCTAGTTTGAATTATGAGTCAAGGAAACAAGAATGGGCAGAGGTAAAAAAAAATGAAGGAATAAAATGTTCAATAAATCCAATCAATTGTCTAGAAGATGAAATGATTAGCTTATTATTTGATGGATGTGGATGGTAGATTATTGAACAAATCTATGTTTTGACTTTGTTGTGTTTATTCGGACTATATATTTTTGGCTTATCATGGAGGATGTATATCCTCAAGTTTTGAGACCAATTATGTGAAAAGGAGCAATGCACTGCATGTCTTTCTTCAGGATCCTACCATTTTGATCTATCATGCAACACTAAAAGAATATACAAAATGTATATTATTTTCTCTTGTGAAATAGAATATATGGATTTTTGAGTAATGAATAATATTTTTGTAGTTTTTTTTTAACAAATTATATACATTTTTAATTTGGCTTGGTGTTGGAATTTTTTTACATTTCAAAATCCTGTTTTTACATATATTTATTCTTCGACTCCATGAAATTTATATTATGTTTAAAAATAACATTTTTTTTTATGGTGTGAAATTTTTAACATAACTAATAATTTATGATTTGAACATTTTTAAAATTAAAATTTAGGTAAAATTAAAACTTTTGTGAAGATTTTTTTAAAAAATAACAATTTTTATGTATTTTTTTTTTTTTTTTTTAGCAATTTAGAGAAAATTCCCTTAAAATTTTTTAAACTATATGTTTTACTTACAAACAAACTACTTGTCTTATTTGTAACATTATTTTTCAATATATGTTGGCTACCAAATCAGTCGATCAACAATTAATTTGTAATGAAATATATTCAAACTATTTAAAGTCGAATTCACAACAAATGACACAAAAGTGCACTAGAAAACCAAAAAATAAAAATTCTTCATCACATGCATAAAATTTTAATAAAATATTACAAATAAAAATAGGTTTTCTCGATTCAATAGATCACA
>SNQJ01S0145459.1:24136-46151 GCA_010110895.2 Picea sitchensis | reverse complement strand
CCCTCGTCACCCAACCATAGGCCGAAGCCACCCTCTGAGCACCTTAACCTTGACTGAGAATTACTCTGGAAGCAAACCCTAGGCTAGATAGCCAAACAAGGTGTAGCGCATCTTCCTCTAAGGATAGCGCACCAACAATAGTTGATCAGATAGTCCAAACCCTAACCAAGAGATAGTCCAAGCCAAAACAGAAAAAACTAGTTGCAACAGCTACACCTGCATCTCTCCTCCACATGTGCGCACCAAACTGGGAACTGCAGTGCGCACCAGTTGCTGCTCTGCAATTCTGAGATGTGTCAAATGAGAACTGGCGTCTTGTGTTTATAGTGGTTCTGCCAAATTTGTTGGGGCCGACTTCTCCTTCTGGGTACATGTTTGTTCAGTATATTATTATTATTTCTGGCCTACTTCTTCTCTTGGAGGCTAATAACCTAATATAAATTATCTTCTTGAGCCGACAAGACTTCTAGGGTTATTAGCCAACTCATTAGGGTTTCTCTTTCTTTTCTGGAGTCTTCTATTCTCGTCAGGTTTACACATGGAGGTAAATACCTCCCACAGCTACCATAATATTAACAAAGACCCCCCTCAGTCTAGGCCTGCCAGGCTGTCTCTGGTGGAACGTCCTCCTCTCTCTTCGGTGCAAGCCTCTAGTATATGTCTGCCCCTGGTTGGGGTCTCAGCATCCATCTGGTGGGATTTTATCCCTATGAAGGTCCGATTTAATCATCTCCTCATATGTACTTGTTTGTCGGGTGTGGCCCTGCAACAACAACAAGTACGCCCTCCATGGGCTCATAAGTCATAGGGATCATAGCAATGTCAATCACATCTAATAATCAAGTTACCCAAACATGTGCATAAAACCCCCCTTTCCCCAGACAAGTGCTCAAAGACATTATGCTATTCTACAAGCCAGGTTTGGAGACGGTCTCAAGACGTCCTATTGGGCTAATTCTCCCAAAGTGTGGGGTGTCCCTAGGTGAAGACCAATCTAGGTCATGTAAGTGCATGAGATGGCATGGGGGTGTTTGGGCAAGGAGTGCAGTGATGACAGGGAAATGTAGGGCTTGCCTGTGGGTGCCTCTGAAGAGGGTGAGCTGCACCTTGTTCTGGATGCAAATGTTTCCTAGCCCATTCAATGCCTTTTTTGCTCTGTCTTATTGCTTTTTCTTTCAAGAGAATAGCTGAGGGACACTGCCCTGGCGTGGTGACCAGTGGTGACAGTGTTACCCACAAGCATTCCACGGATATGAGAAGGTTGACTTGTGATGAGGCCCCCTTTCTCTTGGCTATGCTACTAAGAGCCACTACCCTGCGTGGTGACCAGTTGAATGGTAGTGTCATACCGCTACATGCCCATGGACTTAATAGGCTGGCTCGTGATGAGACCCCCTATCCTCNTGAGTTTATTTATTTTATGGGTCCCTCATTTTTCTTATTGAGAAGCCTTTTATTACTTTCTCGAGGATCGCTGGGCGAAGCATCTGAAGGTTTTCTTCTTTTGGCTTTTATCTTTTGCCGGCTACTTTAACCCTCTGGGCCTTTAGCCCCTTCTTCCCACAAGGCAAGGTACAACCCTTAACTAGCTTGGCAAACCCAATACCCGAACCAATGTAGGGGATAGATGAGCGGGAAGATGATGAAAAGTGATAAGTATGGTGGGAATGGACGATGGCCTTTCATGAACCCACCCAGTGGCAACTCACTCCTAAGGGAACCAACTTGTTAGGGCATTATGTCATCCCCCCCAGGTATGGACAAGTCAAAAGGCATAAAGTCCAAGCACACGTCATAAAGCAAAAGAGAATTAAATGCACATATTCAAATGTTTTGAGAATCAGAGTGACACATACCATGATACTCGGACTCATTACCTCATGGAGCTTGCCAGCTACTTTTACCCTCTGGGCTCTTTAGCCCCTTCTTCCCACGAGGCAAGGTACAATCCTTAACTAGCTTGGCAAACCCGATGCCTGAACCAATGTGATGGGATAGATGAGCGGGAAGATGATGAAAAGTGATAAGTATGGTGGAAATGGATGGTGGCCTTTCATGAACCCACCCAGTGGAAACTCACTCCTAAGGGAACCAACTTCATAGGGTATTCTGTGATTATCCCAGGTATGGACAAGTCAAAAGGCATAAAGTCCAGCACACATCATAAAGAAAAAGAGAATTAAATGCTATTCAAATGTTTTGAGAATCAGAGGACACATACCATGATACCCTGACCCATTACCTGATGGAGTAAGACCCACTGTTGTTGAAGGACTAGGCGGATGGGATGGATGTTGCTACTGCTAACAGGATGGAGGCGTTGAAGAAGAAGTTGGGATGGGCCCTCCAGGGCCAGGCCTCGTCAATATGGATCTCGATACTCCATGCTCCAGGGACCCTGTGGGCCTCTAAATACATAATCTCCTGAAGTATCCTCAATTAGGGGATATCATGGAGCAACCTCCTAAAAGGTGTCCAACAAATGATTAAAAAATTGGCAATAATCCTCTCGTGGTAGATTTCAAAAGCCCCATAATTGTGTCATTTTTTGCCTGAATTTCTAATATGGCCATATTTCAGAAATCTTGTGACCATTATGCATCTAATGGTATTGATCTAGTTGAATTTTGGGCATTCTATCAAAAGATAATTGTTGTTGAAGTTGTCTGCCCTCAAAATATGTGAGAAGGCATGTGAAGGGGCTCCAAAGTGAAGTGTTGCCTTCAAAAGGTGCAATGTTTCATCCTCAAGTGTTAATTTACCTCTAAAAGGTGCAACGTCCCATCATCAAGTGCCATGTCATCTCCAATGGGTGCTAGGACATCTCAACAAGGGCACCACATACTCCAAATGTGCAAGAACCCCCTCAACATCCTCCAAAGAACCAAGGCTTTATCCAAGTTAATAGCCATGTGAAGTACATCCTCCAAGGAGGGGCTCATGTGGTCAAACGTATCCATCAAAACCCAAAGACATGTACACAACTCAAATGCAACATAGAAAGTGACTCATGTCAATGCAAAAGCCATAGATCACATTAAGCACCCTCTTCAAACTCTCACACTGAGCTCATATAAACTTATACAATTTTTCAAGTTTAGGTAAGGGAGGATCACTTAAGAACCCTATTAGGTGTGCCAATACCAAATCTAGGAAGTATGTCCCAAGGAACCCATCAAAGAGTATGTGTAATGGCATATGGTATGGTTTGGGGTTTACTTCATGTGTGGTGGAACAGTCATGAGGTTATGTATGATAGTCATCCCCATGAGCACCTTTGTAAAGGGAGCACTTAGGCAATGTAAATGGTTGGGTATGTTTTATATTCTTTTGCATGTGTGTGTACGCATCAGATTTGACAACCACGCCCCGACGATCCCTGGTGGCTTTTGCTATTTTTAGCAGATTTCACTATTTTTAGCTAGCTTTCTAAATTAATCCTGATTAAGGGATTAGGGTTTTGCATCTAATGAATACCTAAAAACATTGTATATATATTGTATGGTGAATGGTGAAATTAATGCAATGAAGCATTGAAAGGTTTCCCCAAGATAAATATATGTGTACTATGTGTATGAGCCATTGATTAATTTATGTTTTGCTTAAGAATATATATGCATTGCTTTACTTCTCACGTTTAAAACTTACATGATAAATGAGCTCGTTTTTTGATTCAGAGGGATGCCTTTGTTGTTGAGGGTCCGCTCGGGCCTTTGATAGATCAAGTTTATCTTGGGTCCTGGATAAACCCCGTGCGTTTAAGGGAGCTTTGGCAAAGGGAGATCGAGGTAGAAAGAGGAATGGCTAACCTTCTAGAACTGGTGATGTAGAAGTTCAACAAAGAAACTTTGAGCTATGGAAGGCTCAAGATGAGGACCTTCTTGTAGACAAAGAACAGATCATTGTGGACTCGTACAACCTACTAGTACCCTACTATCACACACACAATGACATACACAAACCTACTAGTACACAAACTACTAGTACACCATCTATTGGTATGCCGAAGGAAGATTGGAACAAGTTGGACAAAAGATCAAGGAGTATATTCACTGCCTAGCAGTCTCGGTGTTGTTGAATGTCTCGAGAATTCCATGCTCATGAACCATGGGATAAGTTGGGGCACTTGTATCAATCAAAGTCCCCGTAAACAAGTTGTTTCTTCAAAGAAGCTATATCATCTTAGGATGAAATATGGAGATTCTCAAGCGACGTAACATCTAAAATGCCTTAATACCTCGGGTATGTCAACTCATCTCCTGCTATCATTACGACAGAAGAAGATAAGTGTATTACTTGTTATGTTCTTTGCCGCACTCTTGGGATAATCTAGTTGTAGCAATTGGTGGTACCACTTAATCTACATTAGCATGAGGATGTAGTTACATCCTTGTTATCTAAAGAGATGAGGCGGAAAAAGCATTGGATGGTCATAACACAAATGCTTTATTTGTAAGAGGTCATACCCAAGACAGAAATCATGGTAAGTCTTTTTGGGGTAGATCTAAATATACAAGTAGATATAAGTCTCCAAGAAAATCTTTGAGGAAATGCTAAGTGTGGTAAAATAGGGCATTATAAGAAAGATCGCAAGTCTAAGAAGGTTGATAAAACCAAAGGATCTGATAGTACCCCCTTCCGTAGAAACAAAAACCTCCATGAAACAAGGACATGATGTTTACTTGGCATCTACAAGTACACATGCAAAACGTGGTGCATGGTTAATCGACTCAGGTGTATCACACCATATGACTCCTCACAGGAGTGGTTCCCCAATATGAAAAATATGATGGTGGTGATGTATTCCTAGAGATGACTCGATAGACAAAAATCATGGGATGTGGAAGGCTCAAGTTGTCATGGAAGGATTAGAACTCTCCTGGGGTTCTACACATTCCAAAACAAGCCAGGAACCTAATATCCGTAAGCAAGTTGGATTATGCGGTGAGGGATATTGTATTGTGAAAGGGAACTTGCAAGATGCTATGAGGAGCAATGGTGTTGATGAGGGGAGTTCGCGGTGGAACTCTAAAGCTGCTGGGAAGCACTTTATACTAATGGGTGTAACAATTATGTTGTCCCCGAGGAGAGAAATAAAGAAGACAAGACCAATATTGTCCTCGAAAAGAAGACCATATGTTGTGGCATCAAAGACTAAGACATATTGGATAAAAGGGCTTTCTAACACTACACGGTAAAGGCATGGTTGAACGGTTCACTGCACTGGATTTTGATTTATGTGAACATTGCATATATGGTAAACAGAATCGGTAAGATCCCCATCTGGTGCCACAAGAACAAAGGGGATCTTAGAGTTGATACACGCTGATGTGTTTGGACTCGGCCTCGCTCCATCACTCAGGTAAATGTCTGTATTATGTTTCATTCATAGATGATTTCTCAAGGAACACATGGATTTATTTCTTAGAAATAAATCTAAGGTATTTTGGATAAATTTAAAGAGTTTAAGGCCTGCAGAAAATCAAATAGAGAAGAAAACAAAGGTATTGAGATCGCATTAAATGGTGGAGAATTCTCAGGAAATGAATTCGGGCGAACTTTAAGAAGTGTGGTATAGCAAGGCGTAAGACTACTCCATACACTCCTAAACAGAATGGAGCGCGTAAATGATGAACAAGACACCGATGAAAAAATAAAGGAGCATGATCAACGGTGCCAAGTTAGGACAAAAATTATGGGAGGCGTATACAACATGTTACCCGTCAATCGACACCACATAGCTTGGATGATAAAACTCACATGAGGTATGGATTGGCAAGAACCCTCTCTGAACATCTTAGAGTGTTTGGTCAGGATGTTATGTACATGTTCCAAAGGAAAATAGGAGTAAGTTAGATACACAAAGTCGGTGCGTATCTTTATTGGTTGTAAATATGGTGTGAAAGGTTATAAGATTTGGAACCCGTAAAATAAGAAGAAATTGTTTACTCTTGGGATGTTGTTTTAGAGAGGTAAAAGATGTTTCCAAACAGACTCCTACTTCAAGGAAAGATGAACCGAGAAAATAGAGCTTGAGTTGGATGATGCAAAAATCTCAATCATTTGAATAAGATGAAGTAGAAGAAGAAGAAGAACCTCATACCCAAGATTGAGGAGATCATTGAGAGAAAGAAGGCAACCGTAAAGGTATAGTCCACTTGATTTTTGTTCCAATTTGTCTTTATCTATTACTAATGACGATCCTTGAACCGGCTGTGGAAGCAAGAATTCAAATGATAGTAAAACTCTAGAAGAAGGCCATGGTTGAAGAAATGGATGCCTTGGATAAGAATGAGGTATTGGATATAGTTGAGTTGCCATTGGAAGAAAATATATTGGTAGCAAATGGTTGTTTAAGAAGAAGTTGACGTATAGAAAGTGGAGAAATACAAAGCTCTGCTAGTAGCAAAGGGTTATCTCAAGTAGAGGGAATTGACTTTGCGAGATTTTTTCCCGTTGTTAAGTTAACTTCTATCTCGATTTCTTTTATTTATTGCTACTGCATTTGATTTTGAAGTGGAAACGTGATGGATGTGAAGACAACATTCCTACATGGGGATCTCGAAGAATAAATCACATGAAGCAACTAGAAGGCTTTGTAGTGAAGGGAAATAAAGAGTTGGTCCAAGCTTTCAAAAGAAGTCACTATATGGTCTAAAGCACCTAGGATGGGAATACTAAAAGTTTGACACATACATCCTTGGATTGGATTTGTAAGAAGAAGGGTTGATCACAGTGTATATTCCAAGGTGTTGGTAATCATCATTTATGTAGTGTTGTATGTTGATGACATGTTGTTGGTAGTAAATAACATGGATGTTATCGAGGAGGTGAAATCGAAGCTATCCTCCAAATTTGATATGAAGGATCTCGGTGTTGATAACTTCATTCCGGGAAATGGAGATTAAAAGAGATCGCGGAAACAATGTGAAACTCCTCAAGTTGAATCAGAGAAAATATTTTTGAGACGAGCATATCAGAGAGGTTTAATATGCATGGAAGTAAAACCCATCAAGGTTCCTATTCCCGTTGTAAAGTTATCCGCATCAATGTCCCAAGACACGGAAGAAGAAGAGGACATGTCCCATGTTTTGTATGCCGCTGCAGTTGGCGCTTGATGTATGCAATGGTCTATACTAGACCTAACATTGCACATGCACCGGGAGTTTTTGAGCATGTATATGTCAAAACCGTGGAAGGAGCATTGACGCTAGAAGAAAGAGATCTTCGTATTTTCGCACTACCACCATGGATTGTGCTACCAAGGAAGACCAGATTGGATAGAGGGGTGGACATACATGGTTTTGTTGATGCAGACTGGGATGGAGTTCTGGATCATAGGAGATCTATACGCGGGTATGTGTTTAACCTATTTGGAGGAGCAATCAATTGATGAGCAAAGACATGTTGTAGTGGCACTCTCAACTACAAAAGTTGAATACATGAAGCCACCATGCAAGCAAGGAAGCGTATGGTTACGTAGATTGTGTTCGTGCATTGGGTTGGTACAACAAGCAAGCAGTGAGATTATATTGTGACAATGAGAGTGCACCATGGCAAAGAACCCACTTTATCATTCAAGACAAAGCATATTGATGTTCAAGATCACTTTGTGAGAGACATGGTTGAAGAAAGAATGTGTTGCCGAAAAAGGCTGACACTTTGAAGAATGTTGCAAGATTCATTGACAAAGTCCGCGGAGCACAAAAAATTCATTATCTTGCGTAGAGTAACAATGGGCATTGCTTCCCCGATTGTTGACTATATAATCCTCAGGACCCCGATGCAAAGAAAACAACAACCGGGAGAATGTTGGGTATGTGTTATATTATTTGCATGTGTGGTGGGGGTGTCAGATTCGAATAATCGTGATTCCGGGACGATCCCTCCCTAGTAGGTTCACTATGTGTCGTGGTAAGCTTCCTAGGGGGGACCCGGCATGCCCCTACTAGTTACATCGTAGCATTCACCGGGGCAAATGTACCAAATTTTTTGGGGGCCTTTACATTTTAGTGGATTTTGCTATTTTAGCCGGGTTTTCAAATTACCTAATTAAGGGGATAGGGTTTCTGCATCTACGTATCACCTAAAAACACCGATATATATTGTATGGTGAATGGTGAAATTAATACAATGAACTCCGCTGAAAGGTTTTCTCCTGTGCCAAGGGCTCTCGGAAGCATAATTCCCTTTGTGTACTGTGTTTTTGAGCCATTGATTAATTTATGCCTTGCTTAAGAATCTATATGCTTCACTTCACAGTTTAAAACTTACAGTTTCTCTATCAGGTCTTTCCAAACCCCTATTTTCCTTTTTCTTTATTCATTCAATCTTTTTTGGATTCTGATTTTCATTTTCTAAGTCCTTTTATAAGATATGAATTCATTGCATAGGACTTTGGGTGATGTATTACCTCTTTAGTGAGGGAAAAGTTCATGCTTTCTTTATTCTTCTGGGTTTTTGAATTGGTTTTCTTTCTTGTTTTGCATTTTGATTTTAGAGTTTTCTCTTTCTATATTGTCTTTTTATATCAAGTTGCATCAACCTCAAACATTCTAGCTCCTTCTTCATATGGATTATGAGGCACAACTGTTACTATTATGGTAGCCGCTGGAGGTATTTAACTCCTTACATGCGAACCTGATGAGAATAAAAGACTCGGGAAGCAAGAGAAACCCAAAGGACTTGGTTATCAGTCCTAGAAGCCTTGTCTACCAAGAATATAATTTATATTGTATTATTAGCCTCCAAGAGAAGAAGTCTACTTAATTAATAATAATATACCTAATAGACACCTACCTAGAAGGAGAAGTCGCCCCAAGAACCGGGTGATTACTATAAAATACAGCATTTCATTTGTCACATCTCAGATCAGATTTTCCGCCTGGAAAGAATGCGTGTAGTCAAAGCAGGTTTGAGGAGGGTTGTGTGCAAAATGCAAAGAAAGAAAGCAAGTTTCGATTAGCTTGACACTTTTGGCTAGGGTTTGACTTATCCGATCATCTTTGTGATGCTGCCATCCTTTGGGGAGAGATGCTGTTCTTTGTCGGCTATCTAGCCTAGGGTTTGCTTCCGTGAGGAATTCCCTCGTGTCAAGGTTAAGGTGTTCTGAGGGAGGCTTCAGCCTCATGGTTGGGAGACGAGGATATCGTTGCAGTAAAACGAGCACACCATCTTATATATTCTAACAAAGTTATGGGCCCACACTCCATTCGGCCTCTAAAACACCGGAAGGAAACATAACCACTAGACATTGAGCTCATTGAGAAACTGCCACTAGGTTACCATGTGAGAAGTTCAAAAAGCATCACAGCCTAGGGCGCCAAAGAAGAAAGGCCTGCGTTAAACCCTAAAACCTCTTGTTGAGAATTTGCGACTAGATTGACCTAATCTCTCGATAGATCAATGCACCCTAGCCAAACAAGAGATCTCCCGGCACACCTGTAAGGCCAAGACGGAAGTTTGGATTTCTAGGTCAAATCTAGGGTTTGACCAAGCCAACCAAGCCATACCTAACTCTATGAAGTCTGAGAAAAAGCCAGAAGGAGCCTCCAACTTCGTGAAAGCATGGAAGACAAGGATTGACCCCATCCTTACTAAGAATAAAGTGTTGGACATTGTGAAAGGAAAGATCGTGAAGCCGAGTTCAAAGAAGGAGAAGAGAAGGTACCTGTACTGCCAGAAGCTAGGGAGAAGTTCAAAGACGCTGACATCAATTCCATGAGTATCATAGTGGATTCCATAAAATACCACTTGATACCCTACATCTCCCATCTTGACTCATCAAGAAGATGTATGCCAGATGCCCTAACTAATCTCTTCTCAAAATAAACATTGGACAAGTTATGAGTCCAAAGAATGAACTGCGGGACATGAAGATGAATGATGATGATAGTATAACATCTCTACTCTTTGTGAGGATATATAATTTAAGATATCAACTACAAGCTATTGAAGAGATCACTTCAAAAAATGAATTAAGAACATAGTACCAATGGTCTTCCCAAGACATGGGATGCATTTGCTAAAGCATGAACACAAGGAAGGAGCACCACATTTGAAGAACTGGACTTGTTGTGCTCAAGAAGAATCACATCAATGCAAAGAGAACCTCAAAAGAAGTAATGCATGATCAAGCCTTCACAGCAAGATTCAAGAACTTCAAGAATAAAAGGAAGTTTGGTCTGCTGAGGAAGCCAAATCAAGAGAAAGACATTTCAAAAAAACAATGCTCAACTGCCAGAAGTACGGTCACTAAAGGAATCAATTTCCCTAGCTAAAGAAAAGGAAGAAGAAACACCTAAGCATCGACATCTAAGAAAAGGAACCAACAAAGAAGACTAAGCAGATGGAAGATTTCTTCTACTAAAGGTAACAAAACTCTTTTATTTCGCATATTATCTTGCTTGCATCGCCTTTTGTACATATCTTGTATATCTATCTCTTTGGTAGATAATGTGTTCCAAGAAGAACTATACCTATGAAAGAACAACAAGATAAGAATGAATATCATTAGATAAAACATATGAAAGGATGAAATACAAATCATGTGGAAGCTACTGCTAGATAAGTCGAATCAATCAAGAAACTTAGAAGCTGCATATCAAGAGAAATTGGGAAAGACTTATGACGACAACTAAGACGGAAGCATGGACTCAGTTAAGACAAAGAAAGCCAATTATATATTGCGTAAGACAATAAGGTTGCAGATGAAGCGTGGACTCTATTATATATTGGCAGTGTAATAATAAGGTTGCAGATGGAAGCATGACTCTATTATATATTGCGTAAGACAATAAGCAGTAGATGGAAGCGTGGACTCTATTGTGGAAGACAACAAGGACAGACGTAAGTCAAAGGGAACAGATTATATACACTCTTACATGAAGCAAGGATTAGGAGGGAGCTAATCCCTTTGATCGATTGAAGATGATGAAAATATATATCCATGGTAGCATCCATAGAAAGACAAGACGTGTTGTTTAGCTCAACCGTAAGAAGTCTTCTTTCAAGAGAAGCCTTAAAGTATTCCCCGTTGTCCATCCGTGACCGGCAGGAATCGATGATGAAACTAAGAAGTGGAATCTCTAGATGGAACTGTAAGAAACCTTACGAACCCAAAAGCTAAAGAAGAACATGAAGATTCCGAACAACCAGTCATTACCGTACCGATATGAACTCACCAAAAGGGAACCGCTAAGAAGCTGTGATGAAGGACAATGTATGGAGGACTTATAAATGAAAGTATTACGAGATCCAACCGTAAGTTCCCCGTGATGGAGGGAGAAGACCGCGATGATTGATTGTTCCAAGACACCAGACTTCTATCTCTATAATTCATTATATCATCCACAAACATCCAAAGAGTTGGAGTTCTACATCAAATAAATGCAAAGAATGTTCTCCGTGAGAAATTGAATAAAGAGCTTATGAAGAGCAATCCCAAGACTTTGAGACATATCAGAAAGAGACTCTTGTATGCGATAAAAGAAGATTGAACTTGGTGGAGAACCTCAGTGCACACGTAGTTGGGTGAAGATTTCCTATAACATCAAAGATGACTACTCAGAAGATCAAACCTCATGATGATAGAAGAAGTACCACATTGATATGTTCCAGCTCTCCAACTATGATATATTCTATTGTTCGGGGATTCTACAAGAAGCTCTCTACAAGGTTCCAGACCATAATACCCAAAGATTACACCATCACCCATGATGAAGTCTAGGAAGAAGAAAATGTTTTCTCCAATACATATCTCCGCAAATGTGATGAGCAGATAAGCATTACATTTTGGTAAAGCTCTATCCAAGATGAAGGGACTTGCATACTCAAGCTAGAACTCATGAAAATAACTCTCTTAGATGGAAGGAAAGACTCTCCAAACTAGAATAAGGTACGCAAAACATTTATTTTTGTGATAACTCTCTAGTTAGGAGGGGAGACATCTTTGTAAAGTCCAGATTGGATAGATGCTTTCCTGTTCTGGAAGTGGATTGAGATTTCCGACGAACAAAGGGCTTCCCACTGTAGTTAACATGGGAGGCGTGACTGGTTGTTGATGTATCATAGATGACTTCCCATTTATGGGGTGTTATCGCACGTCGTAATGGTGTCTTAGATAGCTTGAGTCGGCTTAGAACCGACGTATTAGAGCTTCCCACCCATTGTCACCCCTGCGGATGGGGGCTCTTTCTATTTAGGAGGGCTAGTCCATGAGACGCCCCTAAGCAATTTGGGTTAAGGAAAAGCAAGGGTAATGTGGACCAAGTCAAAGAAGTTCCCTTTCACTGATTGCTGCCCAAATGAGATAGTTAAGGAGAGAAATCCACTGATGATGCACCTGCTTTAAGTAGGACAAGACAAATAACTAGAACATGTGCTTGCAATGGATTAGTACTTCCCGACACATCATCTCCACAGCATGAGCAAATGATTAAATGTTATTATTGAAGAAGTAAATGATGGATAAATAAAGACAAAGGACTAATGTCACCCTTCAATAAAGCATAAGAACATTCAATGTTAAATATCAATCCTTGTGTCATATATCAATGCAATAAATATCTCAAATTACCTCACACATATAATGTTGTTGGCACACCTATATATTGTTGTTAAAATAGTGACGCTAGTCTTTAATCCATGAGTCAAAAAGAGAGACAAAGAGCCTACCGTTTAGCAAATAAGCTTACGTGATGCAAAGAATGACTCAATGTCTATCAAAAGAGGTGTGAGAGTGTCACAACGCTATAAGCCAATCAAGAGGGACCAAAACATGCGACTTCACCTATACAAATTCTCATTGTTCCAAATAGGGTTAGCTATCCAATAAGAGGACGTTTTGACAGATTCAACCAATAAAATTGTATGAAACCTCTATGGATATAAGGAGATAACTCAACCGCACCTTTTATCCAAGCAAAGTTTTATTTAGGGAAAAACGTTATCAACACTAGGGTTAGTTCAAGTCGCTAGGGTTAGATGCTAGGTTAGTTAGGTTTCAATTTAAAGGGTAGTTTGAAAGAGTTTTAAAGGAATAAACAAGTTCTGAGAGTTTCTAGCCTTGGGTTAATGGACACTGAAGTGAGGATAATGAATGAAATTCAAACTTAAAGATTAAGAGACAGTTTGTGCCATGCGCCATATCAAATCCAAAACCCAAGGAAGAAAGATTCTACCTGTGGTGTAGCTAAAGCTAGGCCTAAAGCTTTCACCTCCTTAAGACTTATTTTGGCAAAACGGCTAGCTTAGAAGCACAAAACTAGGGCTGAAAAGTGTTGCTTCCATACAATACTTCCAAAACCCTAGAAGTAAACCCTAGGTGTAAACTTAATTAGGCCTAGGACACCTTCTTTCTCTTCAATTTGTTAAAATCCAACACAAGATAAGAGGGAATCTAGTGTAGCTATGGCTGTGCTAAACCTCTTCAAATCAAATGTCGTAAGCCCCCATTCATGGGGACATGAAGCCACAACCTACTTGTGTGTTGGCTCCTAGGGTTTCAAGGATTACAAATGAAAACAAGATAACAATAAATGCAAATGTTAAATCAAAGAACCATTCATTCAAGAAGTTTTGATGAAACACTTACAAGATCAAGGAAGAAGCAAAATCCAAATCCTAGTTGTAAACCTTCCAATGAATAAGAGCACCACTCTACGCCAAATAGCCTTCCAAGAAGTTGTGCCTCAATTCAAAGAGATAGAAACCAAGAACAAGAGCTAAGAATGTATCTCCCCAAATGAGAGCAAGTTATGCGATAAATCGAAGAGGCAACGTCCCCTTCTTATATGATCTTTTAACCTTTAATTTACAAATAGGTCAATAAAAAATGTTCGATACCGACATTAACATTATTCACTCCATTTGTCACTTTTACATGTTAAATTACAAAAATGAGCTAATAATGAGATCGCCGGGCCCCTAAGGGAGACGCTAACCTGCTGGGGCATAATCATCATCCACCGAAAGGACGCCTCCGCCCCGCAGTCCCGCCACGTCTTAAGAAGCTCAAAGACGCACATGCTCCAGTCTAAGCTACCCCCGGTGGCGCCCCCTGATCATCAAAGTCAACGTTCCATCTATTATACATCCTATACAGGGTCTCGCCAAAACGGCCCAAATGGGGGCATCCTTCTCTTCTCTCGTAAGGCTCACACCTCATCCCTCGCCATCCTTAACTATATCCATGGGCTCTTCACTCTATGAGGTCCGAAGCACCATCTCCCATGTGCACCGCATCCTCCGGCACCGCGCCGGCCTCAAGACATCAAAGACTATGCCTGTGGTCATCTACCCCTACATGTCAAACACATTCATCATTAAAATTATCAAATATATGTATAACATCCCAATAAATTCTAAGGTTTCATTAAGGCTGCACTCCACCGCATAAAGCTAAGGAAACCAAAAGGGAAACCTATTATGCATTCCTACAAGAAATGCAGAAAGTTTCCCTCAGCATTGGTCAAACCATGCGGCAGCATGCATATGGTTTAGGATATCTAGTCATAGTCAATTTAGGGCGCAGTGTCATCCGCGGGTGCTCGTAGAGTGAAAGGTAACCCACAGGCGGATGCATCTTTTTCCAAAGCCCCGGCTTCCTTATCTTTCTTTATTTGCATTTTTAGCCAAGCCTTGGATTTAAGAGGACACCGCCTTTGGCTTAAGGGCTTGTTACTAAGTACCTACTAGTGGCCTCTGTGAATGAGAAGGTCAAGCTCGGGTGATGACTCTTTCACAACCAAAATCGCCTTGGCACTGATGGTGGGTAATGTCATACCGCTTAAATACCTATGAACATAATGGGTCTGGCTCGTGATGAGACCCACTACCCTCTAGTTAGGTCCCTGTATTTATTTTCATTTATCATTTTGAACCTTAGTTTCTTATCGAGATGCTTTTATTGCCTTCTCGAGGATACCCTGGGCGAAGCATCTCTAGGTTTTCATTTCTATGGCTTTTATCTTTACTGCTTTTACCTCCTGGGCTTTAGCCCCTTCTTCTCATTAAGACAAGATGTACTGATGGTCATCCTAACGGCAGCTAAGTGGGAATGGACGATGAGCGGGTTTGTGATGTAAGAGTGATAATATGGTGGAGCGGACTCCATGGCTCGCAGTCCCTGGTGGCTAACCAAAACCCATGAATACCAACTTGCTAAGCTACCCCACTAATCACCCAACAAGGGTCAAGTGATTAGTGTAAGATCCAAGCGCTATCCGGAATGAAAGAAACCAACATGATAAGTTTATAAATGATCAAATATGAATACCATGATACCTGGACCACTACCTCAAGGGAAAGAGCCCTTCGATGTGTCGTTTAGTGATGGAGGCTAGTACCATCAAGTGTGGACAAGTATGACCGAGAAGAAGAAAATATGGGCCATCAAGGGCCATATTTTGGACCGCTTCTCGCAGTGTACTCCATGTTAGGGACCATGTGGGCCTCGAGACATGATTCCTAGTTATCCCTAGATATCGTGATAACATGGGGAGGGTTCAGGATGCCTATTCTTCCCTAAGTGGTCAAGTAGAATGGTCCACTCACCTGCAAGGGGCCATTCTTTCAAAGTCTGCTACTGTGGAGCAATTTCAAGAATCGCCTGTTGGAGGCTGATAAGAAAGACATTCCCGAGTAAAGCACCATTCTTCTGTGATACACTTTGTTTAGTGTCTGAAGAATCGCAGGGGAATGGTCCTGATACATTCCTCGAGTAAGGCACTCATTCCCGCCTGTGCTACACCTTGTTTGGTGCTCCGAGGAATGGCCTGTGGTGGGAGTAGTCCAGCTCAAGAATCGTATGCTATTCCCTCCGTGGAAAACTCATTCTCTCCATGTTACACTTTTTTTTTAGTGTCATAGGAATGGCCCAGGTGGGGAATAGTCCAGATACCATTCCAGGGCAAACTCATTCTTCCTGTGTTACGCTTGTTTAGTGCCCGAGGAAATGCCCTGTGGTAAGGAAATGGTCCAAGCATTTCTCGAGGGTGACTCATTCTCTAGGTTACACTTCGTTTAGTGTCTGAAGAATGGCCTAGTGGTGGAGAAATGGTCCGGGCCAGAAACTAAAACAATCCTTCTTCCCTTTGGTTGAGAGAAGAATGTGCGAGTCACGGTTGATATTTTCATGTTGAGGGCAAAACATTCTTTCGTGATCTCACAGGAGCAGATTGGCCCAAATGATTACTATTGATATTCCAAGCATTGATGGGTAGAAATTCAGACTTGGCCAGATGTGGGGGAAAGATTGGCCCAGAGGATTGTTGTTGATATTATATATCGAGGGCAGACACTCTTTCATATCTCATATACATGAGTGAAAGATTGGCCCGATAAGTTTTCATTTTTTTATCATAAGATACTGTTTCGCATGAAGACTACTATGGTGGCAAACATTCTTTCAAATATCACAGACATGACTGAAAGATTGTCCTAGATGATTAAGTTTTTATCATAACATTATTTCTATGTGATGCTCGATGTTTGTTATGAAGACTATATGACAAGAGATGAGGACTACTGTGGTGAATATACCATCATATTGTTGATCAAGTACTTACGTTACTTGATGTGGTAGTTAACCATCGATTGTAGTTGTGTACTACTGAATAGACATTGTGTGTTCTATAAATCGATATTGTACCAGTTTGTCATAGGAGATTATCCAGAAGGATAATAATGACAGGTGCCTGGCTACTTAGTTGTATGATCTATTAAAACTAAGACCATCTATTGCACCAATTTGTCTTGAAGACTATCAAGAGTTTATTGGAGATGATGACTATTCAGATGAATGATGAACAAGAGATTTTCGATCTAAACAAATGTGGCTTTACTCCTCTTGTATCATTCTATGATGAGAGTGACTTATTCAAAGATCATATTACTCGGATGAAGTATGGTTACTAAAGATGACGTACCGATAGTAATGGCGGATGCTCATGATCTAGTCATGAAATAAACTAGATGACTATATTGATGCTAACGGGTAAATGGCATGTTTTTATACCAAGTCCATTACACCAGAAATAATTTCTAGCCAGAGGGAGGGCTATATTATGGTAGTCATGGAGGTATTTACCTCACATGTGAACCTGACGAGAATAGAATATTGCGGAAGCAAGAGAAACCCTAAAGAATTGGTTAATAACCCTAGAAGCCTTGTCACTAAGAATATAATTTATATTAGGGCATTAGGCCTCCAAGAGAAGAAGTCAATTAAAGGAAATGTTATATACTAAAAAAATTAGTACCCAGAATGAAAATTCAACCCAGGCAGTTAGCCAAAACTAGTATAAATACAGGGCACCAGCTTCTCATTTGTCACATCTCAGACTCCAGCTTTTCCCACAGATCACAGTGCCTAAAAGGGCAGTTTGAGGAGGGTTGCAGTGCAACTAGCTGTTGCTGCAGCTAGTTTCAGTATTTGGCTTGGATATCTCTTGGCTAGGTTTGGATCAATCACAACTTTAGATGCTTATCCTTGGAGATGCACCGCTTTGTTTGGCTATCTAGCTCTAGGGTTTTATTCCTGAGGAATTCTGCGTCAAGGGTAAGATGCCTGAAAGGGAGGCTTTGGTTTGTGGTTGGGAGACGAGATATCGGGCTGCGGGTAAAATGAGCACACCATCTTATATATTCTAACACAAATATTTATGGGAAATATATGACAACCAACCTAAAAGAAGGGATAAAAGAGATGGGAGAGGGAGTAATGCAATGTTATGTATAGATTGGGATATGGACACGCTACTCCATATCAAGGACCCCCAACAATACAACTTTTCCCAAGAGTGAAAACAATTGACTAGGGATCGTTATCGCACAATTTGTACTTTGATAGTAGGAAGGGTTAAAGAGGAGCAAATTGGCGTAACTGGAGACTAATCCTATCACTGTCACCTCAATAGGATGTCTCTTTCTATTTAGGGTGGTAGGCCTAGGGGAGACGTCCTCGGTGACCTGAGGTTTTGAGAAGGTAAAGTGAAAATAGCTAGGTAAAGGTCCCCTCTCACAAGTCACCACCGATCAGAAAGTTTGGTTTAAATAACCAATGAAGAGATAATATGCCAGAAGTGTACCTGCCCGGAACAAAGCAACAGGAAAAATATATATTTGCAAGAGCACTTGCTAGTTAGCACTCCATAAAACCATTGACTTTCTTAAATAAAGCAATTTGTTGAATATGATGAAGTAAAAAAAATCTCATAACAACAATGTTTATAGAGCAATACTTCGCATAAAATGTTTTAAAACTAGTTTCATAATGACTAAAAACCATTAACCATTGAAATCATAACATTAGCATTTGACAGAAGCACATAAGACAAACTATAATTCAGCCTTTACAATTGCTTTATGAACTTTTAATGTTGCATTAAATGGATGTAACTTACTTTAGTAACCACAATAAGTAGGTTAGTAGATCAAGCTATTCTAGGGTTAGAAGGTGTTAGTAGGTTGTTCAAAGAATAGGTTTTGAAGGTTGTGTTGATCAATTACTCAATCGAGGACTTAGATTAGTGCTTTCTTAGGGAAAATGGAGTCAATAAAGTGGCAACAAATGTTGAAGAAACATGATGATAATTGGAGAGCCAAAGACAAGAGGGGTTGATGAATGAAGTGTTGGTAAGCCAAGGTTTCAACCACCAAACCCTAGGGGAAAATGACTACGAAGGTGTAGGTGGATAGCAATGGCTTCAAGAAAAATGGCTCCTTAGCACAATCTAGTAGGTGGATAGCAATTGAGTTAAGGGCAATAACATGTGCTTAATCTCCTAGGGTTTCAAGCTATAAATTTCATAATCTTTAGCAAAATGCAAAGTAAAGATACTATAACCATTCAAAAGAAAGAAGAATTGTAGAATTTTACTTACATTCACCAAGAATAATCTAGCATATCCCCTAGTTGTAGACTTTCCACCAAGAAAATGCTCAAAAACACCAAGATTAGCCTTCCTTCAACAAGTGCGCACTAAATTTCAGTTCTGAAACCCTAATTAGGGTGCAAATTTTAGACCTCACAAGTTTGAGTGAAAGATGATGAAAAATAAGAGGTAATTTCCCCTTATTTATACAATACTAAAGACCAAAATTAGGTCAAAATGGTCGACATGGCCAGTTAAAAATAATATCCAGTTTTTACATTAAATGTCACAAATAAAACCTAAATCAAGTTGCTAATGTGACGCCATGCCCCTTTAGTGTGATGTTAGGCCCTTTTTGGGAAACATTGGCCTCCTGGAGCAAAACGTTAGGCCTTCTTGGGCCTCAGGAACCTGCCACTTGGCACATAACTGCCTCCAAAACATCCCAAAATGTTGGATGATGTCATGGGTGACCAGGGTGACGTCATGGGCCTTCTGAGGCCTACATCATGGTGGAAAGGGCACAACCCCCCTGGATCCAGGCCTGCCAGGTTGCCCCGGGTGAAACGCCCTCCTCTCTCTCTGGTGCAATCCTCTGATCTGTCTTTTCCCCCTGATGGGGTCTCAACATCCATCCGGTGGGATTTTATTCCCATGGAGGTCTAAACTAATCATCTCCCCATGTGTACTTGTCCATCGGGGTACCTGTCCATCAGGTGTGGCACTGCAACATCAACAGATACACCCTCCATGGGCTCATAAGACACAAGGATCATAGCAATGCCAATCACATCTAATCACCAAGTTATTAAACATGTGCATAAAACCCCTTTTACTCAGACAAGTGCTCAAAGTTATTATACTAATCTACCAGCCAAGTTTGGAGGGAAGGCTAGGACGTCCTATTGGGCTAATGCTATTTGGATATGGGATGTTTCCGAGAGAAGTCAAACCTAGGCCATGTGAGTTGATGAGGTGATAAGGGATGTTTGGACAAGGGGTGCAGTGATAACAAGGAAATGTATGGCTTACCTGTGGGTGCCTCTGAAGAGGGTGAGCTGCACCTATCATGGATGCAAATGTTTCCAAGCCCATTCATGCCTTTTATCTTTTATTCTTATTGCTTTTTCTTTCAAGAGGCTAGTTAGGGGACACTGCCCTGGTGTGGTGACCAGTGGTGGCAATGTTGCCCATAAGCATTTCATGAAAATGAGAAGGTTGGCTCGTGATGAGACCCCCTTTCTCTTGGTTATTCCATCAAGAGACACTATCCTGGCATGGTGACCAATTGTTGGTAGTGTCATACCGCTACATGCCCATGGACCTAATAGGTTGGCTCATGATGAGACCCCATATCCTCTAACTAGGTCTTGTTTTATTATTTTTTATGGGTCCCTCTGTTTCTTGCTGAGAAGATTTTTATTGCTTTCTCGGGGATCCCTGGGTGAAGCATCTCAAGGTTTCATTCTTTTGGATTTTATCTTTTTCCAGCTACTTTTACTCTATGGGCCTTTAGCCCCTTCTTCCCACAAGGTAAGGTACAACCCTTAGATATTTGGCCAACCCAATGCCCGGACTAGTGTAATGAGAAGTATGAGCAGGAAAAAGATGAAAAGTGGTAAGTATGGTGGGAGCGGACAATGACCTTTTATGAATCCCCCTAGTGGAAACTCAAACCCTATGGGTACTAGCTTACTAGGGCATCATGTCATTCCCCCCAGGTGTGGTCAATTGGAAAAGCATAAGATCCAAGAACACATTAGAAGCAAAAAGAATTAAATGCACATAGTCAAAGGTTTTGAGGATCAAAGTGACATGTACCATGATACCTGAATTCATTACCTCATGGAGCAAGATCCATCTCTGCTGGAGGACCAGGACAAGGTGATGGATATTGTTGCTGCTGAAAAAGTGGAGGCGCTGAAGAATGAAAGGATGGGCCCTCTAGGGCCATGCTCAAGTCGATTTGGCTCTCGGTACTCCATGTCTAGGACATGTGGGACTTGAGACATAATCTCCTTAGTTATCCCTAGGTTAGGGGATAACATAGATCATGATGACCACCAAGGTGAAACAAGGAAAAATGTATAAATTTTAAGCATTATGAACCATCATCCAATGCAACCCATGGTCACCATTTTCATGTCAAAAAGATTGAGCATTAACACTTAATATGAAGCATCAAAACAAGGTACCTCATTTGTGTCATGCACCATATCATCTCATGTGAGTGAGCTAAGCATAAAGTGGAAGGCATCTGTGGGCAACTGTCTATGGAGAATCTTGAATGTCATCATTGGAACTATTGTCTCTGATGTGGATCATGGAAGGAAAAATATCCTCTACTTACCCCTAGATGTGAGGGGGTAACAAGTATCAATGCTTTAAATCTCATGGATCTCGTGTTGTTCATCATATGAGGGGTTGCCCACACCTGAAAACATCTCACCTTCCAAGGGTTTCTCTATAAAAAAAATCCTTTTCCAAATCACTAAAGGATTCATCACTAAATTCAACGATTTGTAAAAGAGGAGAACTCACCAAACTCTTGTCTTCATGCAAGCGTACCTCCTTACCATGACTTCTTCCAGGACAAGAGGTTGTGCATTTTCTTCAATGGAATCACAATGTGTGGAAATAAGATCTTCAATAACTTCGTCGTCTTTCTCTTCTTTTGGATCTGAAATTTTGATGCAAGAGTATACCATAGGATGAAAGATAATGATGATCCTGATGAAAGATGGGGTTATCAGAAGGAAGACCATCATTTATTGGCTGCTCTTAACTCTAGTCAAAAGAAGGAAAATGAAACAATGGAAGAATTCAATAAGATATTTAATGACTTGGTTAAGAGCCTCCCTCAAACTATTAAGCCTCCCGATGCATCTATTTTAATTCATTATATGGAAGCCTTTGCGGGAGAAATCAGATATCAATTAAGAGATAAAGAGCCAACAAGTCTAAGGGATGCACAAAAGTATGCTATCAAGATATATATGAATATGAAAGATGTTAGGAAGTCAAATCTGCCTGGTTTCTCAAGGGGAATTTCTTACAAAACCAATGAGGAGAAGAAGAAGAAAGTGGAAAATCAAGAGTCTTTTATTGATGGCATAAAGGAGCTCACCCAATTAATTAAG
>SNQJ01S0145459.1:0-21817 GCA_010110895.2 Picea sitchensis | reverse complement strand
TGTGCCAATAAACACTTTTGTTGACAGGTCAAGTCTAATATAAGTAAAGGAAAATTCCCCATTGAGGAGTCATATCTTTTGTGTGAGTTTGGAAATTTCAGCAAGTACATCTACTTGAGAAAAGTGTGCACCTCTCTTGGGTGATGGTCTTCCAGGGTTTGTGAGCACCCTTTTGTGTGCTAGTTTTTCTTAGTGGTGAAGGTCTTTCTTTTGAAGAATATAGCAAAGGATTGGCTAGGTTTTCTTCCCTTGTTGAGAAGGGTTTCCCAGGATACTTCTTGTGTACTTGTGCATGGTGTTTCTTCTTGTGATCTTGGTTGTTGCAACAAATTGTCTATGGTTTGAGTAAAATGCTAAAATGGAATGAACTTCATGCTTAAGCCTAGCTTATTAAAAAAATCAACACATATTGCAACCATTCTTTTCAATAATAGAAGTGAAGCTTTGGAGGTACTCTTGGTGTTCTTGTGGTGATCTCTTGGTGTTTTATTGGAGTGTTCTTGGTGTTTTTGTGGAGTAATATTTTTACAATTTGTATTTATTTTGCTCACATTGTTTTACTTGAAAAACCCCAAACAAAGTATTTTGTTGGGGATAAATATATAGTAGTATTGCTATAGGTTTACGTGAGTTGTTTTTCTTTGAGTTTGCAGTTTATTTTGTGAACCATTTTGAAGAACTCAATTTCTTGCCTCATTGTGTAGCAAGTATTTACAACTTTGCAGGTTACCAAGTCTCGGAAGAGTGGACTCCATGAGCTTAAATTCTCTTCACTAAAATTTATGATATAATTTCCAACACTCTTTTATATATATTCTGCACTTATTTCTCTTCTAAATCTTGTTTTCCAATCAATTTTTAAGTTCAGATTTTGTACATAAAAATTTATGTTTTATATACTAACCAAAACTAACTCATTTTAAGTGATTTTTTAGCAATTTCCAACAAATATGTCTTGTTGTTTTATGCAAGTTTTCGCTAGTCTAAGGGGAGGTGTTGCCCAATCTTGGCAACAAAAAACTCAAGGAATCATCCAAGAGTAGTGGTGCAAGATCCCTACACCTCTTTTCCCTTCTAAAGCATTGTAAGCAGCCCAAGAGAATCTCTTGGGCTTGCATTATTTTCCTTCTTCATTATTTGTAAATTGTAAAGTTTTTTCTAGTTTTTCGTTTCCCACATCTTGCATGTGAGTGACTTTGCCACCCTTGCAATACCATGTTGGCTAGGTTAGTTGCTTGATTTGTAAGTTTTGCTTAAGTAATTGCCCCACTTCTCCAATAAAGAGAAAGTTGAATGGCTAGGATTTACTTAGCTTATTCTTTAAATTCTCATACCCACCTTGGCACAAAATCGGTAGGCTTGCCCTCCACATTGTGCCATAGTTGTGAGGTTTGCAAAGTTATTTTATTTTGCCCACCTTTGTTTTTAAGGTAAAGTTGTGTGGCTAGTTTGCTTATTTCATTTATTTCAAGTTATTTTATTTTCCATCTGTGTCCACACCTTGCATGTGAGTGGCTTTGCCACCCTTGCAATATCGTGTTGGCTAGCTAGAAGTTTCATTTTGCAAAGTAATCAAACTTTTCGCCCCGTATTCCCTCCCCTTGCCATTTTGTGAATCTTGGGTAATAAGAAAGGGAAAACCATTGTGTCGCTAGTCTAATTAGGAACCTGTTTCCATTAATGCTTAAACCACTGAAAAAGGGTGACTTGGGAGGCTAGAAGGGGTTGAAGCCAAGGACGGTTTCACACCCCTAAGCATCCTCCTTGTTGAGTGCCCAAACATTTTGGATTTGACCTGTGGAGTTAGGGGGGAACCTTGTTGTTCCCTTGTTGAGCACCCAACACTTCCTCTTGGTTGAAGGGATGACGACTTAGGGTAGTAATATAGCTTAGATTTGCAACATTTACATTTAATTGCCCCTAAGTCAAAGAGAGACCTAAAAATCTATTAGAAGTAACCTACACACTTTTCACAACATCTACATTTCAAGATTTGTTATTCCTTTTGTTTCAAGCAATTTTCTTCACTTGTCAATATTTACTTTTTCCAAAGTATTCTTTATTCTTTATTGCAAGCATTCTATATTTTTGTGAAATAATTCTTTTAACTATAAAGTTGTGATTCATATTCATTGTTTAGATATCTCATAAATTCATTTTAGTCTTGTAGAAGTATATTTCGTTTGTGTATATATAGTTCTTTGTGTATATTGGAATAGTTGGAATTGGATAATCTTTAGGCACTGGTATAACTTTTGTTTTATGTAATAAAAGGTTTGCTTGTCATTGAAAGACTGCATTTGCATGATTCCTTGTCATTGGGTTGGGTCTCCCTAATCAATAAATCAATTAACTCCTAGAACTTTAATAAAACCTCCACATAGTTTAATACGGTCTACTCCCCTTGGCTTCCCTAAGAGTGAGCCTAGACGGAAGGAGTCTAGATTGAGGTGACAGTGGGTCTAGACTTAGGTTTGTGCCTCCAATGACACACCAAGTGGGTTGGAGACTTCTCCACGCTCGTAAGTGTGTATTATGAAGACAATATGTTGTATGCCCTTATACTCATCCAAGGGTTCATCCTTTAACAATTATGGAAGAAACAAGAATTTTAGACAATAAGTGCATAATTTCCTTACCAATTCCAAATAAATGCAATATCAAACCCTAATTGACGAATAAAATTCCATCAACAAGCACGAGAAAGAGCCTTCAAGTGTAGCTCACCACTTTTATCCATCATTAGCAAGAGAAAACCATAGCAATTGCAAGAGAGAGATGAAATTCTCCAAGAGTAGCGAAAATTTCAGCTAAGTATCCTACTTCACAAGGGAGAGCTATGTTATGAAATGAGATTCACATGATCTCTATTTATACAAACATCTTAAAACATGGTTTGTCCACTTAGCAAGCGTAAAACATAAGTTAAGGGGTCAAAAACCCTTATCTTGCCCCTCGTATCAAACAATAATATTTAATTTTCACTTTAACGCAATAGAAACCCTACAAATAAGATGGCGTCACCCCTTTAGGGGACGTTTGACCACTTGAACAAGTCACTGGAGAGGAAAATGGAGGTCGTTAGGACTCTTTGAGCCTTCTCATCATGTGTTGGGGTCAATCCAGGTCTCCTCCAGTCAAAATATGCCAAGTGTCAATGTACAATAACTTCGTCACCATCAAACCCCCTCAAACATGACATCAAGCCTCAAAAGGTGACATTTTTCCTCTCCTAGGCAAGTTGTTTGGGCAATAGGGGTTGGATAAGATCCTCCATGATGCCATGTAAGTCTCCAAAGGCATGTCTATGTGATCCGATGTGCGGGCCTACAACATCCAACCTATGGGTTCCTTGCCCCATGGAAGCCCAAGCTAGGTATGTTCTCCCAAAACTAGCCACCAAACAAGGTCGTGCAAAATAAAAGGGTACGCCCTCCAAAGATCTCAAGTCAAATATATCATGCCAAGTGTAAACCACATCTAATTAACAAGGCACCTAAGCATGTGCATCAAAACTACCTTATCAAATTAAACAAATGCTCAAAAACCCTATACAATTGACCAAGTTTAAGTATGGAAGGGGTGTCATAAAAGTCCTATTGGGTAGAC
The DNA here is from genome assembly GCA_010110895.2 of Picea sitchensis. Taxonomy (NCBI): domain Eukaryota; kingdom Viridiplantae; phylum Streptophyta; class Pinopsida; order Pinales; family Pinaceae; genus Picea; species Picea sitchensis. Next base: position 18,208 of record SNQJ01S0145459.1, on the reverse strand, counting down.
CAAAGCCCTCAAGTAGGGATGCTCCCAAGGATGGCCTTTCAAGGTTATGTAGTGGATGATGAGGTGGAAGGGGTTTAGACTTCATAGGTCGATGAGTTTCATGACATAAAAGGGCTTGTATTATTTCATGTATGGGTGTCTTTGTAGAGAGTGTGTGGCACCTTCGTTTACGATGCACCTTTTTCTAAACCCATCTTCTTTCTATTCTTTATTTCTTTCATGTTTTAAGGAACAAATTGAAGGTCACTGTCCTAGCTTGGTGTCCAAATAATGACACTGTCATTCACAAATACCTCACGAAAATGAGAAGGTTGGCTCATGATGAGACCCCCTTTCTCTCAAGTGTGTAACTGAGAGCCACTACCCTGTCTTGGCGACAAGATGATGGTAATTTCATATCGCTAAATACTCATGATCATGATAGGCTAGCTCATGATGGGACCTCTCATCCTCCAACTAATCCCTTAAGCATTCACTATTTATTTTTGCAGGTCCCCCATTTCTTATAGACAAGTGTTTCATTACTTTCTCGGGGATCTCTAGGTGAAGCATCTAGAAAGTCTATATTTAGGTTTTTATCTTTTTAGCCAACATCAATCCCTCTGGGCCTTTACCCCCTTCTTCCCATGAAATGAGGTACATGCCCTTCTTGCGTCACTAAAGTCAAAAGGCCTATAAGAAGACAATATGATGGGAGTGTAATGAGCGAAAGGTGGTATGTATGGTTGGGAATGGTACGATAACCCCTCAAGGGACCCCCAGTTGCAAACCTTCTCCAAAGGTTGGCCACTTACTAGGAAATATATAACACTCACCAAGGTGAAACAGGGTCAAAAGCATAATGTCCAAGCATGCATTCTATAATAAAAAACAACTTAGATACAACATGTTTAAATGCCTCAAATATTAGGGTGATTACCTGCCACAATACTTGACTTGTACCACATGGAGCAAGACTCCTCTGCTTTCCAGAAGCTAGTTGGTGTGGTGGATGCACTGACAATGGATCAAAATGTGGTGACAAAGTGAGCTTCTGTATGTGCAAGTGGACATTGCTAATCATGTGGTCTCTCGGCACTCCATATATTCAACCTAAGGGCCTCGAGACATCATCTCCTTAGTTACCCCACAAAATAGGGATAACAGGCCCTCAAGAGTATCATAGAGTCACCACATATATTTATTCTGTGAATTTCATTCAGAAGAGCCAGTTTGATGCTTTCATATAGAGCGAAGGCTTCTACTTCATTGTTGGTCATGATACCAAACCCCAAATCAAATTTTATTATTAAATTTCCTCCGGTATGACAGATTATCCCTCCCGCGCCTGTTTTAAGGCTAATTTTTACTGGATAATGTTTATGGCATTTTTTTATTAATGGAAATCTTGTAGGATATTCTTCTTTTATCTAAAATATTTGGATGGATTGTGGCTAAATCGCTAGCCACATTAATAACAGCTAATCCCAAGATATGGCCCGCAGGGGTGCGGTCTAGTGGCCAGCGGACGTACTGTTAAGGCGTTCGTGCTGCTAAGCAGGTCACGAGTTCAAACCTCGTCCTATCTGGAGGCCAGGCTTGCGGGCAGTGTGGTTCTCCCTAGGGGTTATAAGGCAACCGACAAGGATTCGACCCCGTGTCACGCGACAGCCAAATACTATCATCGTTACCGATTCCCCTAGATACAAAAAAAAAAAAAAACTAATCCCAAGATATTCGACGAAATTGGAACTTGTAATTTGTGATTTTTTTATCAACAACATGCCTTGAGTGAATGGTTTAATTGATTAAACTAACCCTTAAAGTTATTTATAACATCTACATGGAAATCCTTATAATAACATCTCGATAATTAAGGATCCTAATAAAATATGTTAAAAAATGATATTCAATGCAATGAAAAACATATCCCATTCTAACTAAAAAATATTAATTATTATTCAATATTCTTTTAAACAAAAGTGTTAATATTGACTTATATTACTTGGTTTGCTACGTGATGACTTAAAAAATAATAACTCAATTTTTTTTTTAAACTATAACTAGAAGATTTTATATTAAGCAAAAGTTGCAACATTTTTTTTTCGAAGGAAAAAAAGCATAAATTCTATTAATATATAAAAAATTTACACTCTGAAGAATGCATGCTGAGGCATGCATTTAGATCCTTTGGCTTATAGCCATAAAAAGAGCTTGCATCAAAAGCTGTGTACAAAGTCCACAAAAAAAGGTCCTAATAAAACTCCATACAAAAACTGAATCTTGTAACTTCCTGTTTTAATAGGATTCTAGAGGATCTGCAACACAAAGGAACTTTGAAAACTCTAAACAAAGTCTGTGGATGATCACTGTGAGGAAAACAAGAGCCATATCCCATTTAAATAACTAGTCCAATCCATTATTGTAAGATCCATGAAGCCGATGCAAAAAGAGGCAATACTTGTTGAAGGTCCACTTCTTGGTCAAATATGTTCTATAAATGGTTGATGGAAATGATCATAACTCTGACTGTCTTTGGCCTCTAATATGTGCCACTACCCGTGAGCCATGAGAGAACCTTCTTTATATAAGGAGTCTTCCTTGATGTTCCTTTCCCTGTAGACATGTTTGAAGGACAAATTTGTGAATAAATTTGTAATTGTAAAGACTTCATCCAGAATAGGAGAGAGTGTAATATTATGACACTGTTGGGTTTTCCTCAACCAATTGATGACCAACTTTGAGTCTCCAAAAATTTGAAGATTTGAGATCTCCATTTCACAAGCAAATGTGAGCAAAAACTTTAGAGCCAAAAGTTCAGCAAAATTATTTGATCCGTGGCCCAAGCCCCACTTTAAATTGAAAAAATGTGAATGGGAAAAGAAAAGGACTCCCCCACCCCCACAATGGGCTCCATTTTCCTGGGAAGCACCATCAAAAAAATCCCATGGTCAGGAAAAATCAATATGTTCTGCCACCACCTGCCTGGGAGGAGGAGCATCCTTTCTTTGAGGGAAATGTGTTAGGATTGTGAGGCTTTGGGCAACAATTATGTCGGGAATGGAAACTTTATGCTTAAAGATAGAGGCACTACAAGTAATCCATATGCCCTAGAGTATAATTAGGGGAAGTTCCTTGATGTTTTTATTTCCGTGGTCTTGTAACTAGTTTCTCCAGGCCTCTTTCGATGGATGGCCCAAGCCAATTACAAGAAAAACCCAGTGAAGAAGATACAACTCTCCAAGTTTGTATATAAAAAAGGCACATTAAGAAAAGGTGAGTAGAAGTTTCCTCGGTCCCCTTACATAAAGGGAACTAGCATGACCCTTCCAATCCTCTTAGTTTCATTCTATCCCATGTGGGAACCTTTCTCCTGATGAGACACCACATGAACATTCGTGCCTTTAGTGGGCACTTGGATTTCCAGACCCACTTCCACCACTAATCAGTAACCTATTGTTTGGGATTGATCATTAAAAAAGAATAGCCATCTTTTGGGGTATAGATCCCAAAAGGATTGAATTTCCATATTAGTTCATCATCTTGGTTTTTGATTCTGATATGGCTCAATTTGAGAGACTTGATGTAAGCACTCCAATGAACAGAGAGTTGTTCTTCCAAGTTCAAGACTTGTGCATCTTTCCAACCCTAGCTCCAAATCGTCGTTTGTTGTTCATCTGCAATTTGATTTAAGTGGAAATAACCCATCTCACGTGGTCGGTCAATTAAAACCCGAGGAAGGATATGCTGACCATTGTTGCTCGACCACATATCTCTACCAATCCGGAGGGAGTTTCCTTTTTCGACCTTCCAGGAAAGCCCTTGGCTAATAACCATAAAGGATTTGACGAGGGCCTTCCACACGATAGAGCCGTTTTGGAAACTATGTGTTGGCCTTCTAATCCATTCCACCACTGAATCTAGGCTTATATATTTTTGGGTGACTACCTTCGACCATAAATTTTCAGACTAGATCAACCTCCATCTCGTCTTGGCTGCAAGGGAAATGGAAAAATTTTGAAGATTCTTCAATCCCCAACCTCCCAACAACTTTGGCATAGCTAGAGAGTCCCATTTAACCCAAGGCATCACAAAACTCTCCTTCTGACCTCCCCAAAGAAATTTGAAGCATAACTTCCTTATTTTGTCCAGAGTACCTTTTGGAATCCAAGCCATAGAAAGCCAATAGATTGGAATTGCCTCAAGAGCAAATTTTACTAGAATCAACTTAACAGCTTTGGATAACCACCTGGGAACTCCATGATTTTAGTCTTTTTTCGAGCTTTTCAAGTAACCAATTCCAATCCGATTTTGTGTAGGAGTTTGGTTTTAGATGAAAGCCCATATACTTTAAACCTTCGTCAAGGGGATTTTCCACAAAGGGAAAGTGGGATTTATATATCAAGACACCCTCTAGGTCCATAATCTGTGTCGAGAGAGTAGATTTTGAGCTATTTATTTTCCATTCCCGTAGCCTTGCTAAACAAATATAGGATGGAACCCAACCTTTTCGACATCTCTTAATCCGTTGCAGAAGATTAGTACATCATCTACAAACAACAAATGAGTGAGGGAAAGATAGTGGGTAAGAGGAATACCCATGAAACTTTTGTTATTCTTAGCTTAAGATAAAGCCCTGCTTAGACCTTCAACTACCATCAAAAAGAGAAGAGGGGAAAGGGGGCATCCCTGCCAAAGCCCTCACTCTGCAAGAAAGATGCAAAAGTTGCAACATTGGTTTTAGATACATAAAAGAGACTAACTACCAGTATGGAGTGGTACAACATAAGTGGCTTTAGATACAAAATTGTCCTAAAAAGTATGACAATACAGATTCTATAGAGCAGATTTAAAAGCCTAAGAAATTTGTAATATATATAACTTGATAGAGGGATTTCCATAGTTAGAATTAACCAATTGTGTCTAGTTAGAAGCTCCATATTGCTCACCTTTAGATAGATTGACCACCATTTTTCGACATCTCTTAATCCGTTGCAGAAGATTAGTACATCATCTACAAAAAGCAAATGAGTGAGGGAAAGATAGTGGGTAAGAGGAATACCCATGAAACTTCTGTTATTCTTAGCTTAAGATAAAGCCCTGCTTAGACCTTCAACTACCATCAAAAGAGAAGAGGGGAAGGGGGGCATCCTCGCCGGGTTCTCACTCTGCAAGAAAGATGCAAAAGTTGCAACATTGGTTTTAGATACATAAAAGAGACTAACTACCAGTATGGAGTGGTACAACATAAGTGGCTTTAGATACAAAATTGTCCTAAAAAGTATGACAATACAGATTCTATAGAGCAGATTTAAAAGCCTAAGAAATTTGTAATATATATAACTTGATAGAGGGATTTCCATAGTTAGAATTAACCAATTGTGTCTAGTTAGAAGCTCCATATTGCTCACCTTTAGATAGATTGACCACCATCTTTCTAACCATATTTTCCTCCACCACATTTATTTGACATTTTTGTTGCACCAAGGTTCCCATTATTGTGACAATTTGGGAGGTGACATTGATATCATAAAACAAATTCATAATTTTTTTTATTCAAGGTCACTGTTGAGCCTTGTTGAAATGTCACTATATTCTTCATTGTTGATCATTGTCAAAGTAACTAGATCACAAGTAAGCCAAGGTAGGAGCAAAGATGATTCTGAATTGTCTGAATGAGCAATACTTGGAGCAATAATGAATAGGGGAATCCAAGAGAGCAACAAAAGGTCCAAGGGAGAGCCTTTTATACACCCAAACAAGAGACATGAACTAGATAACCAACCAACACTTCGATAAAACTCAAACTAGAACCATAAATTTTCACCTCAAGCTTGCCAAAAATCAAAATTTAAAGAAGGGTTTCTCGAATACCAACTATCTTCAATTGCAAATTGACAAACCTATAAAATAAAGGTTGAATCACAAATAAAAGAAATAACTACTAGCTCTCCCAAACTAAGACACAAAACTAACCTAGAAATGTCCAGACCTTAATGAAGGATAGAGAAGGTGTCGTCTTACTTGAAAAATAGAGGATGAGAAGACTCGATACCATTGCCAAAAGCCAAAGACCAAAGATCAAGACCTAACCAATCCTCAAGCTGGAGACGTCACACAAAGAAACTGGCAGAATAAGAAGTTGGCCCCACAGCTACTGGGGCGAAGACCTGCATAATAAAGGGGTGGGTTTACTCCACCCAGATTGAGAAGTCGGCCCCGCCAAGGAAGAGACACTTCACACGCAATAACTTGTATAAGTAAAGGAGGCTAGCACCATTTGATCACAACTCACTCTGCTCACTTGAAGACAAGTTCGGACCATTGGTCGACAAAGGAGAGAGAGAGTGGCTCATATCTTGGAGAGGACTTTTCTGTTTTAGCATAGAGATCTCTTTGGCATTGCATTACATTCATATTGAAGGAAGTTTTGTTGGGTTTTCTTCCTCTAGAGGGTTTCCAGGATAAATGTCGGTCTCTTTGTGAATGTGTATTTCTCGATCTTGTTCTATGTTGCTATCATCTATTGAAATGCAAAGAACTATAATAATGGCATAAACAACATGGCACGAGCCAACTTGAGGGAAGCATATTTTGCAAGAGAAAATGTCAACAAGCTATAAAGACTGGAAATTAGGGGTTTTCAAAAGTGAAGCTTCTTTCAGCTCCAAACCACCTAGAAAGTTGTGCCCTCCCCCAAGGATCTTTTTGACACCTTTAGCGCACCTTTTCGCTGGCTAGATCTCCCCAAAAGTGAAACCTTAGTTTCACAAAAAGTACCGTATACTAGAAAACCGTACTGTATACCAGAGTACCAAGAGGTACCGTATACTCACCAAAAAATCCAAGCATCAGATTTGAAGGGATGTTTGATTTTATGCAATTTGATCAAGACTCAACTAATCACTTTAGTCAAATGAGATCTATCCCCCTCGATCAGAATTTCAAAATTCAAAGTTTTGAAAAATTATGGTTTGCTCATAAAACCCTAAGGTTGCAGTGCCAGAAGCAAATATGAACCAATTGCAACAGCCTCAGAATCAAGCATTTTAGGAACTAATTGTACAGTGGGCTCAGAATCTGGCCAGGCTATATTCAGCTAGTAAAGAAGAAGCCAGACCAATTAGCATAATCAATTTTGAAGTTTTCTTTATGAGTTAGTAATGATTACTCATCAGCGATGGATACCAATTCCTCGTGAATGTGTCATCGAGTAGTAAGGTACTCACTTATGTTTAATGGTTAAACCCTAAAGAGCATTTGTGAGTAAACGGATCTCTTGCCATAGATCCAGGTATGATCTCAAGATTCAACACATTCTCAGAGAACGGCGTAAACCTGTGTGTGATTATTCTGTTATGTATCTATTTGTCATGACATTATTATGTTGCATGTTGAAGCTATGATCAAATTATTAAAAGGATTCAAAGGATCATAGAGCTTATCCTCTAACCTAACCTTTTGTCAAGATAACGTATTGTCTTAGTACGTATGACGTGTTTAAGAAAGCACCTTCGCCACTTGAGGAAGGGAGATCCGAAGAAAAACAAGCACACTCATTTATTGAGGACAAGGCTCCGTGTTTGATTAATCAAGATTCAGTACATGATGACAAGTTGATGACTATAGTTGAGACAAATTTTGTGCCATTATACCGGAGCAACATGTAAGCATGAGGTATATGATTTGGTTCTGACATAACTAACATCTCTAGGAGAAACCTTTGTGTTTTATTTTAGGTTTCATGGAAGAATGCTTGGTCACAACACTATAAGAGTGTTGACCTCTATTTCGCATTGTATTCTTACCTTTAATATTTACTGTGATAAATTATAAGTGATAGCTCTAAAGGAGCTACCGATGATTGCTTCATTTATGGTTTATTTTTTAGCACGTTTCCTTCTACAACTTTCGTTATAGCTTCTTCATGTGACTTGGAGCAAGGTCACATGTAATAACCTCGAGGAAGCAGTGAAGGTTGCAGAAGGCAACAAGCAAGAAGAGACCATAAAATGAGAACATTGGAGGAGAAGAAGGTGACTTGCATGAGCTAAAGGTTCACTTCGGTCGCCATGATCCATGCCATTGAAGAATCTTGGCATAGAAGATTATCTCACATCGTTCACAAGGCACCGCCATACATATGCAAAGCGGTCACAGTTTACAAACTCAAAGGTGACTATGAAGGTGTATGTACCGGATGTGCAAGAAGGAAAAGATCAAGAACCCAAGCCCAAGAGGGATAACAAGGCATAAGGAGTCCTAGAACTCATTCATTCAGATGTATGTGGCCCATCGCCATCATCCATTAGTGGGTATGTATTGTATCATTCATTGATGATTATTCCAGAAGACTTGATATATTTGAAGTGTTCAATGTTCAAGGAATTCAAAGCCTTGATAGAGAACTCTTCAAAAGAAGATTAAGATACTCAGTCAGATAATGGAGGAGAATATACCTAAAAGAGTTTGTGAACTTTTGCAAAGATGTTGAACTTGAGGGAACTCACTACCCCTCAGAATCCCCAACAAAATGCTTGAACTAAGAACAAAACCATGTCGGAACTGAAGATCAAGATCTTCCTATGTGCTTATGGGCGTATGTTATGAATGGCAAAATGGTATTATTAACGGGATTATCCCATAGTGCAATTTTAGCTCAAGACTAGAAGAGATGTTCACTTAAAGAAGCTGCAGGTAAGCTTCATCTCAAAATATTTACCCAAATTTCATACACATTCCTAAAGAAAAGAAACAAGTTTGAACCCTCCAGAAAGAAGGGGAATATTTCAGGATACTGTGAGGTCTCAAGGCCTTCAAAATCTACATACTAGGTCACCACACATTGAGATCGGGTCATGACGTGACTCGAGAAGCAACACTTGAGAAATCAAGAAGATGCTGAACTTGAAGAAGTATATGAAGAGGAACCCGTAATTCGAGGATTGCAAAATCCATGAGGGAAGTTCCTGGAGCTGCAGAATCAAAGGAGGGAAGTCGAATTCCCCGGATGAGGAGACTCCTCAAGACCATGATATAACGTAAGTTCAACCCTCCTCTTCAAATGACCTTCTCCCCATAAAAGAAAGCATGCTTGGGCAAGATGACATTCAAGATGGAGAGAAGTATGGTGTTCTTAGAGAAGGAACCTCGAGACAGTGAAAAAGACCAAAGCCATTCTCCGCTGATTAATGGCCGATGATGTGTGATCTCCTAGGATGAGGAGCCTAGCTCTTTGATTTGAAGGCTTCATTCAAAAGAAGGAATGGGCGATGCCATGATAGAGTGAATACCAATCCATAATAAAGAACGATGTATGGGAAACAGTTCCCACCAAAAAAGTAAGGATGTGGCATCATCAAAATGGCTCTCAAAAACATGTTGCCGATGGAAGTATTGAGAAATATAAAGCAAGATTTGTCGTGGCTTTTCCTGCAAAAGGAAGGCATTGACTATGAAGATTCGGCCTCCTATGGTCAAATACACTTCGATCAAGACCATCATAGCTCTGCAGCTTAGGAGGGAAGCTACACCGGATGGACGGAAGACAACTTTCCTAAACGGTGTCATCGAAGATGAAGTGCATATAGAGCAACCTTGAGGATTTAAGGTTGAAGACATGAAATATCATGTCTGCAGATTGAAAGAAAGCCTCATATGTGTTGAAGCAGCTCCTAGAGCTTGGTATGGTCAGATAGACAATTTCTTGACGAGCTTAGGCTTTGCTGAAGAGTAAAGTGGACTCAAATCTCTACTTCAAACATGGATAATGAGCCAAGAATCTTATCATCGCTATATGTGGATGAGTTATTCTTAACTGGAGAAGAAAAGCTCATCAGTCAATGTGTAAAAAGAGACTACTGAATTTGAAATGAAAGAATTTTGGCCTAATGCATTATTTCTAGGTCTTGAGGTATGGTAGTCTAGAAGATCTTTCCTAACCAAGGGAAGTACACCATCGAGATCTTTAAGAGATCTCGACATGTTGGATTGCAAACCCATGAATACACCCATGGAGAAGCTGAAGCCGCTATCGAGATGGTCGATTTGATTGATGCCACACCACTCATACGATAGATTGTTGATCGATGTACCCGGACACTGCATCGTGACATTTATTTTGCCGAACACCTGAGTCGGGCTCGTAGAGCCCATCGTTCATTTAGTGGCTACAAACATGTGATGAGGTACCTTAAAGGTACAATGGATTATGGTCTTAGCTATGATGGAGACTGGTGACTTCACATTGAGTGGATACATTGATTCAGAGTGGGCAGGAAGCTGCTGCTGATAGAAAAAGTTAATCTCCCGTGATGTTGTTTCATTGGGATCGTCCATGATCCGCAGAGTAGAAGCAATTCAAGATTGCTCTCAAGACAACGAAATAAGTATACATTGTCGTGTTCTAATTAGCCGCCAAGCCATAATGTCTTCGAAGTTCAAGGATCGCCTATTTGACTTGAGATGAGAGCAACCGTGATTATACGTGACAAACTATATCGCATAAAGATGACGAGAATCAGATTCCACGATACCAAGCACATAGAGAGATCCGGCTATCATTTCCCATCCATATGGTAGAGGACTTTGAAGCTCCAAAGACATTAGCAAAGATGAACAAAGTTGTCGTATGTGTTGACCAAACCTCTATCTTGTGTAAAGTTTGAAACACTTTCAGATAATCTTAGTCCGGAAGGACCTTCCCTGAAAAGGGGAGTATATATGTTCCTTGCTTCTCGAATTCTCGGCCATAGACGTGAAGCAAGATGAGACATTGCTTCTAACCTCACTGTTAAACATAAATCAAGATGATAATGTGTTCCTTGATTCTGACCTAACTGTTAGACGTAAAACAATATGACTCCTTTCTTCTGACCTATTTGTCATACGTAAAGAAAAATGAGATGCGTACCTTTCTTCTGACCTAATTGTCATACGTAAAGCAAGATGAAACGTTCCTTGCTTCTGACCAAGATATCATACATAAAGCAAGATGAAATGTTCCTTACTTCTGACCTAGATGTTAGACGAAAAGCAAGATGAGTCATTGCTTCCGGTTCGCCGTTAGATCTTAAAAACAAGACGATGTGTGTGTTCCTTGCTTCTCGCCTTCGCCATTAGATGTAAAGAAAGATGAAGTGTTCCTTGCTTCTAACCCTCGCTTGTTAGACGAAAGCAAGATGAGTCATTGCTTCCGACCCCGCTGTTAGACGTAAAGAAATAAGATGTGTTCCTTGCCCCTCGACTCGGCTGTTAGATATGTGCCAAAGATGAGGATCTCTGCTTCCTCATTGTTAGACGAAATGCGATGTGTTCCTTTGCTTCCACCTAGTTGAAAGTTAGACGTAAAGAAGATGATGTATACCTTGCTTAAGACCTAGTTGTTAGACGTAAGCAATATGTGACTTGCACTGAGATACCAACTTAACAATTGTGACATAGAGCCAGCTTAGTAATCGTGGATGGGCCAGCCTAGTGTTGTTGTGATGAGGTATCATTTTATAATCGACATATTGATGCAGATGATGATGGCATTCCTTTAGAATGATGTCACGAAGAAAACTTCCGATGACGGAGTAAATACAATGCCCAAGATGATGTTGATGGATGTCGTGGCCCCTCTCTCTCTGATGATGTTGAAGAATAATTCTCTTGTTAAGGGGAGTGTTGAAATAATGTAACCGCAGTATCTTATTATTATTGATATTTTATTTATAGGATCAATCTCAATTGTGGATTGATCATGTCGTTATTGTAATAGGACCAAACTCTTTGTTGATTGTCGTATTGAATTATAATAGGCGAACAAGAAGTTGGCCCCAACAGCTAATAAGAAGACCCATAAATATAATAAAGCATACCCGGATTGAGAAGTCGGCCCCGCCATTGAAGAGACACTTCACAGGTGCCAAAACTTGTATAAATAAGAGGTATTAGCTACCATTGATCACAACTCACTTGCTCGCTTGAGAGACAAGTTCGGATTCACGCAAGAAGGAGAGAGAGTGGCGATATATCTTGGAGAGGACTTTTATGTTTTAGCATAGAGATCTCTTTGGCATTGTATTGGCTATCTATATTAAGGAAGTTTTGTTGGGTTTTCCCCAGAGGGTTTCCAGATGGGGAGCATTGTTTCTGTATAATTCAAGCTACTAAGAGGCTCACTTGCCTTACAACGGGCCATGTGCTAGATTAAATACATATTAAGTGCCTTGTTCATAATCATAATAAGGTATAGGTTGGGAGTAATGCTTGCCATTTATAACGATGTGCCCTTCTTTTATCAAAGAGACTTGATTTGCAACCTATTGACTACTATATTGTTTTCCCTCATCATGGGGTAATATTCGATTTAAGAGAAAAAAAATTGCAATGCTATTAATATGCTCTATCATCGATGGCAAAAGGAAATGCATAGGAATAATGTTCAATGCTAGATGTTTGATGACGTTTTTAGAGTCACCAATCATGATTAGATTCTGAATTTGGAGAGAAGAAGCTATTCTCATCCCTTGCAGAAGAGCATAGGCTTTGGCCTAGTTGTTAGTAGAGGTACCCAAACCCTAAGCAAACGCAGATTCTATTGTTCCTTTGGGGTTTATGATAACTCCTCCTACACCCGCCACCCCAATAACTCAACTTAAAAAAAACTCTCTAAACAAGGATGTGTAGTTATATGTGAGGATATGGATGGTAGAGCATATTAAGTTATTAGATTTATAATGCTTTTGATATATGATCATCTTATCATGTGGTGATTTTTCCACCAATGTCATGAGTAAAAGGTTTTTGCTGGTGACATAGTACTTTATATGGTGCTTATGTTATAAAGTTTTCCTTTTTGATTGTTTTTTTAAAGTGATATATATCAATAAAAAAAATTAAATTATATATTAGTAATGATAAAATAAAATAATAAAAATTAGATATTAATGGCGTTGATGGTTAATGTTCACTAAGACCAAGATTAGTCTATCAGACCTTAAGAAAGGTAAGAGATTACTTGGAACTCTTTAGAATGTTATTTCGATGTTCGAAAAAGCATTAGGAGAAGTGTTCCAAGATCACTGTAGTTTTGATATCTTAGAAGGTTAGGAAGGTGGGTATTGCAATGAATATTTTGAAAATGGGATCTAATTTGTGTGGTAGGACACTCTAGGAGAAAATGCTTTTCATCTCCAACCCTTTGAGTGTCATAAAGGTGACAAATTCTTTCATGCCATGATGTTTTTGGAATTGTTCAACGCCCAATTTCACTATGTAGCTCATGAGAATTAGTTCTTATTTTAACAATATTGATTCTCTTCCTTATGATAGTCAAAACATAGAGATACTTTTGATCTTCAAGATTATGGTTAACCACCTCTTTATAGTATCTTGATTTTCTTTTATCCTCTAATTCTTTATTGCACCAAAGGTTCTCCTTAAATTTAGCTTTAACCATGTTTTTAATATCATCGGTATTCTTCAAAACAACTTCTTCCTTTATTCCCCAATGATTTAGCCAATACTTGACATCATTGTGCTTTCCCCTCTTAAGCCATTGGTGAGTTTGGCTGGAGTCTGAAACAATTATGAGGAGCTTTGTGTCATCCATGTTGTTTATCTTGTTCTTGTACATTAAATACCTAATCATAGTTGTGCTCTAAATGGGTGAAAGGTTCACTTCTATGAGGAGGATAGGATAGGGTGTATTGCCTTTAATTTTGAGATTATAAGTGATAAAATTATTTTGTATATGCTCTCTTTTTCTCGAGAATTCTCAAGAGATACTGCATCCCCAATCTTCACATCCATATAAGATAACAAGAGTGACAAGAGTCTCAAAGAGGAGCTTTTTCTTATCCCCTAGCCAAAGGTCCGCTAATTTGCCCATAATAAACTTGTCACCCTCCATTTAATAATAAGTACAAACCCAAATACACAAGTTTAATGTGTAAAAGTAAAATAAAATCTAATCAATTACAATAAATTAATAATTACAAATTCATTTTAATCTTCATATACTAAACACTTAAAAATTTACTATTATATTTTCTTTTGATAAAAATCATATACTAAACACTTAAAAATTTACTATTATATATATTTTTATAATTTTTTAGTGTTGAATATTCTTGATTAAAATGGATACAAATTGATAGCTTAAAAAATAACAACTAAATTTATTTTGAAAGGGATGTGTAGTTATTGGTGAGGATACCAATGGTCTATGAAAGTATGATTTTCATTATTTTTGATGTATGACTATCTTATTATTGACGATTTTCTTACTAATGTTATAGGTCCAAAATTAGCAAAGTGACATTAAACCTTGCCATACTATTCATAAAACTTTGACTTATCACCACAACACCAATATACATTGCACAACACAAATTCATACACAAATATAAAAACCACACAACTTCAAATTATAATTAACAAATTTTATCTTCATTACAAAGGTGTTTTATTGATTATTGCTTTAAGCTATTTACTTTAAGGTGTTCTATTTGCAGTCTAAATATTTACAATTCATAATATTTTTTGTCACATTTCTCTTACCAATTTTTTTCAAAATTTGACTAAAAAATTAAAAAAATGGTTAGAATAGCATATATTATTTGTAGAGATTGTAAAATTTAAATGTAATAAGAATTTTTGAGGACATCTAATCAATTTATACATTTAAAAATGCAATTTCAGCACTAAACATTGCAAATTAACAAAAAATTATATAGCCAAATTCTAATGATAATTATGAAAAAAACTTTAAATCATAAAACATTTAAACTTCTTTTAATTCACTAATCACAACATGTTTATTCTAAATTATATAACGTTTAGAATTACTCTTTTTGTTTTAACAAAATGTTTATTCCAAATTATTTAACGGTGTTCCAAAATATATTTTATTGATATAAGCTTTTTGTTCAAATAGACCGAGGTGTTCCATTTTGATTCACAAAATGTCTTGGCGGTGTTCTATTTAAAACCTCAAGACACTAGGTGGGAAAAAGTTCATAGATTCATTTTTTCAAAGTCATAGTAACGAGAAAACGAGTATATTACTCAGTTGAATAACGATTCGCTGAGAACTCTCAATATATATTGAAATGTGTATCTGACTCGAGGCAAAGAAATTTTTGCTTAACTGGTTCTTCCTTTATCATATATTAGGTTGACGTTAAAAACCCATTTTCAGTTCGATCCGGAATTAAACAATGTGGCAGGGGAGATTACTTCAGCTGGTGTTTCGCAGAACCAAAACCCAAAACCTCAGCCATTTCAAGAATGGCAATACATTTGATGAAGCAAGATCATTTGCCAGACAATACATCACCAAGACGAGCGGTCAATCCATTTCTTCAAAGGTTGGTTGGTCATTGCTAAATGTTATTTTTGGTAACGTAACAGCAAATGGGAGATTCGATTATCAATTGCTGTCCTGCCTATCTCAATCCATATCTATTTTCATAGCAAGAAAGTGGGTGACGTTTTTTTATTTTGAATTGGGTGTTGGAAAGCATTTGGGTTCTGTTTGAGCTTCAGAATTTTGTGTTTTGGTATTGTTGGGCAGGGTGCTTCTGAAGGGCTTCGGCCCCAGTGCTATTTGTTTTACCGCAGTCTATTGAAGAAGGTATGACGAGAAACCTCAAACTTCATATCTGTATATGGGAAAAATGTGTTTTATGTATTTCATATTGCCAAGAAAGGTTTTCGGACAACTAGCTTTGGATTCATTTGGAGTGCTGTGATTGGGTTCCAGGGCTATAATTTTGGACCATCGCAGCATATGTCAACCAGTGCAGCTTTGTCATCAGCAAACAAGCTTAGGGCTGCAAGATTAGGAGCATCGGGTCTGGTTGCCGAGGGAGCTGAAGCAGCACAGATGAAGATAGCAGCATGGCTATTTGGTTGTGCAACATGGGTATTCAGTATGGTAATGCTTGGTGGCATAACTCGCCTTACAAGGTCTGGCTTATCAATGACTGATTGGAAATTCACAGGTAATCTGCCCCCTATGACGAAAGATCAGTGGGAAGTCGAATTTGACAAATACAAGCAATCGCCAGAATATAAACGGTAAGTGGTCTTTTGTTCTAGCAACAAGTGTAAGTATACATGTAATAATCTTTCTGACTTATTTGCTCGACACAATATCTTTGAAATATTTTGACCATGCCAAAAGAAGTTCTGCTGTTAGAATTCTGCTTAGTTTGCTGTTTTTTGTTCATTGGGGGAGCCAACAGGGATATGACAATGATGGTAAGGGCGGATTTAAAAGTTTTGATATTTGCAAGATAAGGGATACTATATCGTGGTTTTAACAATAAGGTACAACAACTATATTACCAACCAAGATATACTTTGGATGCTCCTACTCCCAATTGCCACTAGGCATTTTGTAGCCCTTCTAATTTGGCTTTTCTTATTGGCCCAGCATATGTCTTTGTCTGTCTGAATCATTCGAAGGATTTCTGTTCATCTTTGATTTTCTTCACACACTCTCTGTATCCTGTCAGTGGAAAGTTGAGAATCGTGACCAAGGAAAATCCAGCATTTACCCAAATTATGTTATATATAAAATTAATCCTGAAGTCAGAAACTATGAAAGTTTTCCTCTACAAGTGACAACACACACGAAGGAGAATGTATCAGAAGCATCCATCCAAGCTGTTAAATACAAAAGAACTGTGCAAGGCCATGGAGAGAATTAGAATATGAATATTGAAGAGACCTAAAAGTTAGAAACGTGTAAACTTTATATTCCTAACTTGTTTAGTAGATGCATTTTGTCATCTTTATTTAATTCTATACAAGGATTTAATGAAACAATGTTCAACATTGTGACGTCCCCATCCTACGCATTCCCAGCCATGGGACGAGGAACCACTCACAACCCAATAAAGTTCCATGACACAAGAGACCATTTCACCTCATCGTAGTAGACATGGGTTTCCATAGATGCTCAAAATGGTTTAAATGCATGCATAGGGTGCATTGATAAAAATGCACTGGGATTAAACACGCATGCATTGACAGTTTTGATGGCAATGGAGTGTCCATATTTAGAATTAAACATATTAGACACACACAACATGCAAATACACATATTTCCATAGTAGTGAATAACGTAAAATTGAAGGTTCATAGATAGAGACAGAGCACATATATTTTAACCAAGAATGGTCAAAGAAACTTGCTACATATGAACAATTTTCCACCCAACCTTAGGCATCCAGTGCAGATGCCACCCCCAAGCTGGGCTATGAGGCCACTTGGGTGAAGGAATCTAAGCTACAGGCTCACAACTGACTCAACCCAACCCACTGCTCTCATGGCTCAACCAATTTTTCATTTCATAGCAATCCAGGAATTTTATTCAGCCATCAAACAATCATGACACTCTCTTCCAATGCCCTACACAATGCAAGGAAGATCTCTCCCTTTTTCGCTCAAAAGTCCCTTGGAGATATTCTTCCCTTCCAGTGCTCTTCAGTGTAGGCAGAAAGAGTCCAATCTGCTGAATGCTTTTGGGAATAAACTAGAAGAATAAATATTGTCTCTATCATAGACTTGGGGTCCATGGAAGGTGTCCAACATAGGCCCTATGTAGTCTAGTGCATTGGCATATTCAACCTTTTAGAAGCAAGGAGGTTTACTCGAGGCGTGTATGGTAGTTTCCATATGATTAAGGTGTAGAGTATTAAAGATTTAGCGGGGGTTGCACTCCTTTACTTATCCTTTAATCACATTCTCTTAAACTAACGGAAGTAACAACCTCTTGATGATTGCAGCTATGTGAGACATTCTCCAGCTTACAAACCTGTGAGATGTGGATCATTGCAGCTATGTGAGTGTTTCTCTCAGCTTACAAACCTGAGAGAAAGCCCCTAAGAAGGGTACGTGGTTCCTGCCTGAGACAGAGCTGGAACGTAGGGATGACCTCCTCCATTCAGAGAGTTGAGAAGAACTCTAGATGATTATCCAGTGGGAAAGGCAATCGGTTGAGTTAGACGTGCATGTCGCTGAGCACAAGGTGAACATGTGAAATCCCAAAGTGTTGGGTTCATCGTCATGTGAACATAAATGAAGATTCAATGTATTAGCCTCCTCTGAGCAGCAGAGTTGACGAGAAAACTCCAGATGATTCTCCTGTGTGAGGCAGTGGGAAAGAAGATCTGTAGAGTGGACGTGCCTGTGGACGAGCACAGGTGAACGTGTGAAGATCTGGTTCTTCTGT